>OX439035.1:77820958-78098458 GCA_949317995.1 Acholoe squamosa | reverse complement strand
TTCTCCCTGCCAATAACAATACTCCCAGTTTCATTTCTACACATCCCCATTCCCCTATACTACTCACTACCCGACTGCACGCACTCGTAGGGCGGTATACTCTCCGTGTCGCAGCAGACGGGATGTGGTTGCCGACTTCCTGTCCGCTCCTTCCTTCCGCTGTATTAACTACCGGGACAGGCCGTGCGGCGGAAATGTATGCCAGACCGACGCAGGGGCATCCAGGGCCCGGTCGGTGTCATTGCACCGCCGGCAGAGGTGTATAAAGAGGGGGTTCTTCAACGTAAAAGGATATGTCTGAGTGCGCATTGGGCACTCAATCATGTGTTCTGTTTTGTGACGTCATAAATGGTGGTATAGCTAAAGGGGCCGTTAAACTAACATCCATAGATTTGGGATAGATGTGGAAATTGATCTAGACCCGGAGGTGTCAGAATAAAAACAGATCTGATAGCATGTCTATAGGTATGATTCTCGATGAACGATATAAGAATAATGTAAAAGTCATCGATTTCAAATGGTTATATGTGATCAATTAGCTTAATATGACTATGATAAAGAGAGAGTATATCTTCGATAGCTACACTCGTAGGGCGGTATGTATTTAAGTTCTTGACTCTGAGTATTTGTATTCTAAATTACTTCTATTTACTATTACTATTTTAATGTATTCAAGAACGAACCTGAGCAATAGAGAGATTTATTGTCTTTTCAACGATATTGTCAAATATTCTAAAGGTACCAAACAGGACATCATACGGCCTAATGATGATATTCTCAGCTCTAGACATATATACCTATTACCATGAAGGTACAAGGTATACTGACTCGTAATCAGGTGGAAGATGAACGGTGCTCTTTACAAATTACATACCAAGAAGGAAGCCAATGCCTCAAGGCAGTTGGACAGGTGGGAGATCGTGGAAGACCCACAGGTAAAAAACCAAGACTAATACCACCGCGGCTAGCCATGCTCGTCTTAATCTGGTATCCCGCAGGCTACAGATGGCTTACGACTTCACTTCTCAGGTGGTCACTCAGGAGGCACCGGCGTTTTATCATAATTACTGAGAAAACCAGCTGTCATCTTGGGGGCACTCATAGTCTTCGGTTGTAGTGAAAAGGTAAATAGAAGTAATTTAGAATACAAATACTCAGAGTCAAAGTTTTGCCTTTGAAGTGACTTTCTTGGGGTCAGAGGTGGTGGGCAGGCGGCCAGAGACCACAAAGACTACATAGCGTGGGTTGGATGTGGAGGGGTAGGGGTTGTGGGGGTGGATAGTTATGGCTGTTGGTTCCTAGGTAGCTGTTTCATACATTACTTCTATAATCCATTGACATAGCCCCATCGTCATCCATTCCACAATGAACAAAAATACAACATAATTATAGACATCCATCCACAGCCATGGTTAGATAATAGAGCTTTAATATCGCTACATCCCTCGCAATTGCATTTACAGGTAATGTCTGCTGCCTCACTCTAATCCCTTTCAAGACAAAAAAAAAACCCACAAAAACTGTCTAATCCGAAACACTCCTAGTAATATATTGAAACTCCAAAGAAGGAATCTCTAGACATAAAGCATATTTCCTAATAATGCATTTCAAATATATTAAGTGATATTTGAAATGTTAATCACAATATCAAGTAGGCCTCATCATGTAATGCTTGATGATATACATGTGTAAGATCATGTAATGCTTGGTGATATACACATGTAAGAACATTACAACCTTTGAGCACCTTACCTGACTCCACCCTTTAATTACTATATGAGCATGGCTATCAACAATGCCCTTCACCTGCACCGGATACCTTGCCTGCCTCCTAATCGATAACCTATCAATAATGTAACGATCTAATGAATTGCCAGCCTTAACCAGAGACTCTGTGCCAGGTCTCTATACAGCATCCAGCTGAATCCAAGGCTACGTTATGATACATTAGCCGTACTGTTTACAGCGCCACCCTCTCCTAGAGTGGGTTATCCGTAATGTGGCGCTGATGTCAGAACGATACATTAGCATGATACCTTTATGTAATTGTATGTTTTTTTTCTCTGGTAGATTGCGTTTTAGCTTGTGATCGTATGATATGATGACCACAGAAATCCTACCTTGCTGATTTGAAACATTTGTGTTTCTTTATTTGTAGATCTGTTAACTCCAGTAATTGTCAAATTTATTTGATTAGAGACTTCTTCAACCATATCGAAAACCTGTCAGTAAAATTCCCACCCACCGTAGAAATGCCAACCACTAATGTGTCAATATCCCGGTTTCTCCAAATTGAAAGAAGTTGAGTTCAAGCTAGGATTTGAGTTTGAATCAAATCCACATAGATCTACTTGAGTAGAATGCAGTGGCGGATCCAGGATTTGGAAAAGGAGGGGGCACTGCCCAAAAGGAGGGGGCGCACCCCCTATTTTTGGACAAATTTTGGGGTCCAATTTATGTAGTTAAACTCTTAAGTATACTGGGAAAAAGGGAGGGGGCCGTGCCCCCCTCTAAATCCGCCACTGGAATGCGACACAATGCGCTTTCATAAAGAGAGCAAAGAAGCCCTGGTACTCAGCTAGTGGCAAGATTAAACTCATGATGATAATTATTCCACGATGGCTGTTCATGTGCTTTACTCTCCACCCTAGACAGGGAATCCATTTTGCCTTAATGACTTGTGATACTTTCACGATTATCAGACACTGAGCGTAGGGAAAATTTTATTCATTTATTTTAGCTTGTTTAATCATTCATCTCTTAGGGGGACAGGGGTCTTGGTTTGGGGGCCCACTAAACTTATATTGACTTATAGCCTCTCCCCCTGCCCCCTCTCCCTCTTTCCTAGGCCAGTGACGTTTTAAGGGTTCAAGTCCGTGCGGCGGCGGATAGCACCTCCAGTCTCATCGTCGTCTACCAACCACGAGCGGAAACACCTTGTCGGCCATTCATTCCAAATGCCTGACGGTCACTTCCGATTCTGTGAGGTCGTGGCGTCTAGGCTCAGCGTGGTGCATAGCATTGTGTGACGATGTTGTGTGAGATCTATTTCTTGTTTTGATAGGGGAAAAAACCTTTATCTTCAATTTCTATGTTGTAATGGTGGATTTCCTGCATATACATAGACGGCAGTAACAATGGGAATGACTTGAGGTTATTACCCAGTATACATTTATTTATGGTGTAAATCCAACTGGATCCACCTCCTCCAGGACCTTCAATATACAGCCAGGAACAATCAACGCCTATGTGACCTTTTAGAAGGCCTGTATCTGAATTCAATTTGGGGTGAATGGCAAGCTTCTCCTTTAAGACAACACTAATGAGCAATAACTTATGGAAATAGAGTAGACTGATTGCCCGTTAGCTGATTGAACGAGTGCCACTAAGGGTTACAAATGACTGGATGTGGAATGGGCAGTGCCTAGGTCAGTCTGCCCCCATGTGTTCATTGTGCCTTCCAACAAATGCTTTGGCTGCTGTGTCAAATTGTCTGGGCTACCTTTAGGCTCTAAGAGAGCTTTGCATTATATTTAGCGTACGTGTGTCCAATGTATGATTATTCAGGTGTTCCCAAGAGATCTTCAATATCATAATCTACATTGTCTCATATCATAACATATTCAGTGCAAGCTGTTTTTGGATCAATCTCTTTTCTCGTAATGAGATTTATCCTATCTGGGCTTAATTAAAGATGGGCATTTATAGGCTTTACCATGTCTTCTCTCTAGCCCAGCTATTGGTGGAGGGAAAAGTTAATGAGATAACCGTATATACTTCCTATATCCAGTATCAAGGCCAAACAGCAGTGTATAATATTAGCAAAAGCCATAGCAGTGTGCCGCTCCTCATTTGAACAAATGAAGCCCTATATATTTAATGCAAAAGCCAGAAGCCCCCAATAAATTAATCACAGTGGAAAGAAATTTATGTAAAAAGGTAATTCTAATTAGAATATTTAATCTCTAAATCATTACGACGCCAGGAGACCCTATGGTGGAACCCAACAAATTGCTGCCCTGTATGGCACAAGAAGTGTAGTAGGTATCAGGTCCGCAGTAAATACATCACTCCTCAAGCAGCAACCTTCCCAGTGCAGTACTATGGAGATAGAGCCCATCAACTGACCTGCTTGGAGAGTAGGGGTGTTTACTGCGGACTGGTAGGGTTACGTGGTCAAGCTCTTGGGACTGAGTACAGGAAGGCCATTACCTGACCACACAGCAGCATGGATAGAGGCCTTATCACAGCAGAGGGCCGCAGACGTGGCCATGTTTACACTAAGTAATGTGGGTCTTCACTGGGACAACACATACCCAGCATGGGTGGTGGGGCATAGTGATAAGGGACTGTGCTGCATTGTTAGACCATGGTAGCTGGGTTACTGAGCCGCCTGCAGAGATGCAGGCCCCTCTCTTCTCTGCACCCCCCCCCCACGACCCCACACACTCACACATACACATCCCCCCTCTGTTCCTCCATCCTGGACATATATGCTAATGGTGTGTTTGTCTTTGTAGGGACTCCAAGAGTCTCACTTGTGACCGGCAACACCTGTCATGTTGTTTTACTAAGTCTCTAACTTGTAGCTTTTAAATACTGCCAGGTGGAATAACCATTGTAAGCTGCAGCATACAGTTACAGGTAATATCAGTTGCGTTTGGATCTTTGTTGACTGGAGCAAATGCAGCATGTTCCAAGGCTTGGATACTATACTGCTGTTTGCATATTGTGAACTTTTATACTCTAGACACATATTTTGATTTAATAAATTGCAAGAGTGGTTGATAATTTGCTGTACTATATGCCATGAAATTGTTTCAGTCAGGGAAAAGATCAGTGAGACTGTTAGTCTACACCGTGAGATGGCACCAATGTATTTACTGATATAATTGTGTATGACATTTAGCCACATTTCATTTGATTATATTAATGTCTAGATCTATACCTGTAGCAAATTGAATTAGGGAATCATCTTTTTATCATCCACCGAAGAGCTACACATCATAATATAAATAGACATGTTACCTAGATACCCACTATCTGTTTATCTACAATTCATAAGTTCGTTCTCAGTGATGGAAATACCCAGAGACACTGAGACTGGTTTGAAATCCCATATAATTTATGCAAAGTGAAAGGAATGAATCACTTCTGTTTATATTGAGTCACAGAATCATTTATTCTTTTTGAGGTGTGCAGTGGACAAAGAAAGCCTGGACTTTGATGTATGAGGTATGCATTTACTAACTAAACCATATATAAATAGTTATAACAAAATACCCCTACATCTTTACCTCTTCATCATGGAGGATCGCGATGCAATGCCATTCTATTAAGAGGGAGGATTCCCGTGCCTCTAGCTGTTAAACAGAGTTTTACATCATTGGTGCACCCTGAGCCAGTTTCAATATAAAAAGAGGAATCATATTGCCACTTTCAAGCAAAACCAGATGTGGGAAATGCTGAAGCAGATTGCCTTTGAACTGAGAATATTCCAATTTCCACGAACAAACATAAAATTATGGCACACATGTTGAAACCAGTCTGGTGGCCCAGGTGCTGGCAGTGAAGTCTTATCGGGTATCAGCAGATCGGCTCTCTTCACCCAGGGGAACAGTTCTTGTGAGTTGAGAAAATGTGAAGGGCCCATGCCAAAAAGAAGACCTTTGAGACAATAGCAAGGGGTTTTTATAACCCGTGGATGTGAGCCCCCACCCACAGTGTTCAGTTTCCGCACGAAGAAGAAAGGGTATTGGAAATATGGTCGATTGTTGACTACTTTTGCACAGTAGCATACCCATAAAAACAAAATCAGATACAGAATTCTTGTGCATATCGGCTTTCAGAATAGTTTTTCATTGTAAAGATAGATTCTATAGCAATTGGGTAACACTCATGATTACATTAATGGAGCAATATATCCCAAAGGAAATATAGGAAAAGACGGGAATTGGAGCGAAAGCCTTACGTGATTCAGATTGATAATTATTGCTGGGTTACATTCAAGGAAAACATAAACAGAATTTTCCGAAAATCATAAAGCTTGTATATGATGCATGGAGGGATTCCAGAAAATGTAACTAATGCTGATTAAATCTTCCGAAAATCACAAAGCTGTTATATGGTGCATGGAGGGATTCCAGAAAATGTAACTAATGCTGATTGAATCTTCCGAAAATCACAAAGCTGTTATATGGTGCATGGAGGGATTCCAGAAAATGTAACTAATGCTGATTGAATCTTCCGAAAACCACAAAGCTGTTATATGGTGCATGGAGGGATTCCAGAAAATGTAACTAATGCTGATCTCAAAAGGAAGGTTAGCTAATACGCCCTTGCTTGGTGGCATCGACCTCAGTCATTATTAATAATACATAGGCGTGTCATATATAACGATGTCGGGGCTGGGCTGGTTATCTAAGAAGGATAGGTGCACTAGGGGTAAGGTTTACAACTTGGCAGGGGAAGGACTTACTTATAAATGATAAGTAATGACCCGCGACAGAAAGAGGAATTTACAATGGGTGCCAGTACATGATAATTGTGGATAATTGTGGCGACGACTGTTATCCCATGCGTGTCGACTCTTTGGTAACGATAACAAAAGAGCTGGGTTAGATTTATCTTAGAAGAAATCACCGGGAGGTAGCTGTCCAGGAGGTGGGCTGTCATCCTCTTTATACAGTAAAATATAAACCTTGCGGATACTACCCTGTAAGCTGGTAATGTACATACATGTAGTAATTTTGAGAGTGCTACAAAATATATCTGAAGCTCAATCATAACTCTTTACCAGCTTTAACCTTGACGAGTGGGCCAGGGGTTTCAAAGCTGTTTTTTATATATTACCCTGATTAAATGGCCCACACATCTTCAGGTAACAACAGAAATGGTGACATGAGAATACTATACCTCATCTTTTTGAAATGATACTGAGCCATCCATCTGTTACATTAACCCTTCCCCTGTCCTGTACCCCTCTCTTCCACAGACATCTCAGAGTGTCTGTCTACTATACTTCCACCTCTAACACACCATGTCTGATGACAGCCAAGGGGGCATTTATTAAGATGTGAAACATCTAGGTTACCTCAGCAACCACTTGCGGCACTGTATCAGGGCAGGTGAGGGCTGAGGTAGTTGGTGAGGCTATAGAAACATGCTACAGCCTAATGCTATGGGCGCGGCAGGCCTGCCCCTGTAGGCTGTCATTACTGATGGGACGTACCCAGATGTAGTTTAAGAGCAGCTCACTGTTTACCTGCTCATTGGCAAGGCTCCAACCACCACCCTCATACCACCTTAGTGACACCTAGATATATACAGTAAACAGCATGTAGGACGTGGAATGAAGAGGGATTGATCTACTATAAGCTTTGGATCACACTAATCCTAGCTCAGTATGTATAGATTGGCCACTGCGGGGCTTACAGACAGTCTAAATTGTAATGGTTATGTAGCCCTGCATTTGTAGCCCTTATTGAACTACTAAGCTGTAGGGTGTATTAAGCCCAACACATAAGTGGTTTGTTAAACACTATAAAGAAATATAGAAATAAAGGTCAGCATATGACAAAAGCCCATTATTTCATACACACAAGGATTTCAGATGGTTGAACATTCAACTTCCTAAGGCAGTCTAATTAATCGATGAATAGTTTGTGCATTCCTGGTTTCAGTGTCCTTATTGCTCCTTGGTGGGATTTGAACCGGGTACCTCCTTATTGTGACTCCTTTGTGCTCCTATCTGTGCTAGTGAGGCAGGTGTTGAAAGTGGCACTATCAATATGATATTTCAACCATAGACCTACTACAGTGAAATGTCATTTGTAATATGAGGCCCAGTAGACTAATAGGAAACACAGACTGGAGTGACCATAGTAAGGAAAAATGCCCATAGTAAGGACAAATGTCCACAATGTCCTCAGTAAGTATGGCCCAGTCCCACTTATATGCCTATTGCAACCTGGCTCACCAGTTGTAGAGGTGGCACAGCGATAGGATTCTTGCTTTGCATGTGAGGGGTCTCAGGTTCCAGTCTTGGTGGTGCTGAGAAATATTTTTCATTTTTTCAGTTTAATAGGAAATATCTCATCTATTGCATATATTTTTCTAAGACCTAACTTTGTAACTAAGTGAAATAGATGCTTGCTTGAAAACTGACAGAATCTTCAACATCTGCCGAGTCAGAAAATAGCAAGAAAATAAATTGTTTGCATAACAAAAAAATTCAGGTTGACAAATTGCAGCTTTTGAAGAGCATCCCTGGGCTGGAATTGAACACAGGACCTTCTCATATGAAGGTAAACATGTTACCACTACACCATCTTGACTGTGCTGAAAGATCTCCACTTGAAATCTCATATGATCTGCTCCCTCTGTGTGTTGAAAGCTGGTATTCTACTTTTTTCCAAGCCCCAAAACATTAGAAATATGCCTGGGACCATATGTCACTTTTACATTTACTGCAAAGATATGATCATACTCTAAATGTTTTAGTGATTAATTCCTATTATATTCCTATATATATATGATTATATTCTTAGATATCATGATTACAAGGACTAGAGGATAATAGAAAGGATATTGAGTATGCAAGAACGGGTGAGGGGGGCCTTAATAGGGAACAATTTTCTCACAAACCCATTATGAATGCATATTCATGCTCACATTGTAGCAATAGGATTGACTTACCGAGATTGACTTTACAAAAATTCTCAATGGGGCTTGAACTTACCACCTTCGGATGCAGAGTTCAGTGCCATATCAACTGAGCTAATGAGGAACATGGTGTGGTTGGTGCTAGGATATGATATAATCTCAGACATCAGTGTAGGGGCTTAACCCCTGCTTTGCTGGAGTATTCAGTTAGATTCAGACTGAGTATGGCACCATGCCTGAGCCTTGTGCCATACTCATGCTGATCCTTTTTCCCAATGTGTGGCATTGAAGCAGGCTCAGCATGAGTATGGCATGTCAGTGGAGAGCCTCTAGCAGAGGCTCTCATGATACTCAGGCAGCGCCAGAGACTAGGTGAAACTCAGGCTGATGCTCTTTTTTTCCGTCAGTGAAGGTTAAGGCCCCCCAGATAAGAACTAATCCTATATTATGACATACAAGCAAACCAAGCCAATACTGTGCATACATACAGGGTACCTAGGGAATAATCCAACCACTTGATACCACATATTACATGTAGCAACAGGAGGGAGGCACCTAGCTAGGGTACAGACAGGTGAACATGATTACCACCCCACCTGTAGAACTTATACATGTTATATGAGGAGGATAAACCAGGCTCTATACTCTGTACCTGACCCAGCAGGTTGTCTTATTTCATTATGTCCCTGATCTGACCAGTAGCATTAATAATACCAAGGTGTGGATCCCAGTGGTTATTCTTTACAGTGTTTCAGAGGGTATTTCTTTCACCAACATATCTTCTCTGGAAAATATTATCTCAATCAATTAAGGGTTTCACACGATCCATGGACAGTGGCACCTGGAAAATGCTGGTTATTATGGCAGTAGGCTGATTAATGAATGCCATCAGACTACTGCCGTCATACCCGGGTATCGAGAGATTGATATAGATAGATCCTCTTCAATTTTCAAGACGATACCTAACTAATAAAAGGAGTGTCAGCTAGTATACTCAGATTTCACCGTATGAGAGACAAATGTGATCTCTTTAGAGAACTATGCCTTTGTTTGAGGGGAGTGAATTCTTGTGTTCCACACAGACAATGCACTTTACCCACGACCAAATTCATCACCGCATTGCAAAGCCTTAAAACGGCTCATTAAAAGCAAATTCCCGGCTCTGAATGCGCTGAGGGACTGTAACATTAAAGGCTCTCACAGGGCTGCCAAGAGCTTTCCGTTGATGGTGAACTTGTATTCATCTGGCAATGACGTTCTAGAATAAAAGGGTGCATAAAGTATGTGTGCTTCTCTCCTTTCCTCCACTTCTTCGCAACCTTCCCTATATCTCATTCTCTCCAGCTATCCTTATTCGTTCTTCGCATGGTTCTCGTTATACCCATAGTCCACTGGGCCTCTTTGGCCAACTTTGGCCATACATTCCCTATACAAAAGTCGGCCGAAGAGGCCCAGTGGACTATTGGTATTATAAATATCTATGAATACAAACCTGCCTACCTAATCCTTCCTATGATATTTACTATTTTGTACCAGTTGGTACGATTTGATTCTCCATTTTTGGCTACAATTCAATTCCTTCTATTCTTAATCTCCTTCAGTATAATGCCCCTATGTACTATACCATTACAGCTCCATCTGTGGATACCATACTTGATCAATGTCCCATTCAGCACCTTACTAATTGCAGGCCTTCCCTTATTCTGTCATTGCTTGTTGATGGCATCATCTGTCAACAGCCCCCCCCCTTCCCCAGACACAACAAACGTGGACTTCCGACCAATCAAAACTCTCACTTATCAATCATAATCCAACAACGCGCATGCGCAGGCAACCTGCCATGTACCAATCACCGGTCAACATTCTCCTATTTCCGGTCACGTGGCATTTACCGGCCTACCATTTGGCTTCTGTAGCAGATCTTGCTTCCTGTGGACACTATACACATCTCCTGGTGCCATTGTAAGGGACCTACCTAATCTCAGCACTGGGCATATCATGGTGTCATTGTAAAGGGCTCACACGACCACTGTGCTGGGCATCTCATGGTGCCAATGTATACAAGGGGGTGCCAAGCATGTCATCAGAAAGATACGAGTTCAATGGTACTAGCTTTCTGATGTCATGGTGCCGATGTAAGGGACTCACCCAACCACTGTACCGACAATTTCATGGTGCCAATTGATGTGATGTAAGGGGATTGCCCAACCAATGTACCGAGCATCTCATGGTGCCATTGAACGGGGCTCACCCAACCACTGTGCCGAGCATGTCATGGTGCCAACTGGTGTAAGGGGATTGCCCAACTAATGTACCGATCATCTCATGGAGGCCAATTGGTGTAAGGGGATTGCCCAACTAATGTACCAATCATCTCATGGTGCCAATTGATGTAAGGGGATTGCCCAACTAATGTACCGATCATCTCATGGTGCCAATTTAAGGGGATTGCCCATCCACTATGCTGAACACCTCATGGTGCCATTGTAGAGGGAACGATGCACCTTATGGGACCAAATCTTTATGGGGGATGGATGGGGGGGGGGAGAAGGAACTCCTGACAAACCATCGTGAATTATCGGCTTGTGGACGCTGATGCCTAATCGTTCCTTCAAAGAATCGGTCTTAAATATGGGAGGTGATTTTTTTATGTATTTTATCATCAAATCTGCCCATATATGGGTGGGCCCAGCAATCTGACCAATTTTTCACACCTCTTATTACTCACTTCCTCCCTCCACCAATCTCTAGAACACTTGAGGGGGTGCATGTAGGGGTCTGTTTGTACACAGGTAAGGTTAAGGCAGGCAGTCACCTTTCCACCCCGAAATTACACCCATTGCTGCTTGTCAGCTGGGCTGATTGTCGTGATGAGGAGGGTAGACAGGGCGGGCTTTGCCTGTGATGACCTGCTTCAGAGTTAGGGTGGAGATTGAGGCTGACATCCTTGTCACAGGGCACGCGACCAGCAGAGGACTGAGGTGGAGATGGTGGCATGAAAACCTGGCGACAATCCCGCCGATAATGTCGCTGTTCGCCTTGTGTGGCTTGAGGGGTTATGGGGAGGGGTTGGGGAGCTTAGGTGGCACATTGGGGGGCTTAATCGCTGTCGCCGTCGTTGTCGAGGCCGGCGCGATAATTCAATCGGGCGGGCGGAATTACTTGTGGCCTGCACCCTCCGGCCGGCAGACGGCGTTGTGTGGCGGAGGGCAGAGGGGAGGGGGCAGTTCCTGCTGACAAGCAGAGGGCAACAGGAGTCAGCAGGGGTGGACAATAGAGGAGGTGCAAGGTCACACAGGGTAGAGGTGGTTGGTATATAGGCCATGTATAGTGGGAAGTAGTAGATAAAAAAAGGGGACAATGGCTGACTGAGGTCTGATTTGGTGCTGGTGCTGGAAATAAAGACATAGTGTTAAGAGAAAACACGGCAATAGATGGCCAAAGGCAAATGGAAATCTTTGGGTGGTAGTCCTAAATCGGTGACATCGCTATTCCCCTTCTATGAGAGTTGGCTGGTCAATTAATGTCAAAAAAGGTACTTTTGAGGCTTATGGAGAGGCCAATTGGAAGTAGAGAGGTGTGTATGACATTATTGATGGCAGTAAGAGTGGGTGTCAGGATATGGTAATGTAGATATTTAGTCTAGGCCTAAACCCAGTAGGTCCACCACTTTGTATTTTAATGTTTGTGCCAAAAGTGGCTCTACACATTGTGACGATTGGCACCATCTCCTCAGCCAACACCCACTTCCATGGACACGCTTATACCCATCAGCTGATATCGATGCATGTCACCAGAACCAGCTTCAGTCCTACTTGGGACCGATATATAGTTAGTGGTGTGAAAGGAGTTTGGTGATATAGGGTTGACATATAATGCACTGATATGGTCGACATAGCCAAATAGAGAGGATTGAACTTCTTGTCACTGGGCGGTAGTTACCTGTGCAAACAGGGCTTATCTAATATGGCCTTGGCTTGTTAGCCGGCTACAGAATGTAATCCCTCCCATGGTGCGACATCCCTTGTAGGCAGGGCTTGTGGCATTCGCTCACCCTTTACTCACCCCTAAAGCCCACTTAACGATGGCCTGGGATGAGCCGTGGATCAGGGACCGCTCTCTGTTCCATCAACTTCCCCTACAACCTCACACTGAAAACATGGAAAATCTGAAACTAGTCAGCGGTGACCACTTTAGGTCCTCAAGTTGACGATACCTAAAACAACAGCTTCAGGTAGTCAAAATGACGACTTTAGGTCATCATCCTGACGACCTGAGTCATCAGGATGACAATACTGACAGTACAGGGTCGTCATATTGACGACTCAGGTCGTCACGATGACGACTTAAAGTCATCATTTTGACAACCTAAAGTTGTAGTTTTAGGTATCGTCAACTTGAGGACCTAAAGTGGTCACCGCTGACTAGTTTCGGATCTTCCATGTTTTCAGTGATAACAGCCCCCCTCTTCCACAAGCTCAGATAATCACAACAGAGACATTATTTCTAATACCCAAATTAGAACGCCCCTTGTCCCAACACAAAAGGCCACTCCATGAGAAAATAAACACCACCATCACAGTTCAAAACTGAGGGACGGGCTGGGATTGATTATTTCGGCAAAATCTGGCTGACTGAATTAATTTCCTTGAAAAAAAGAGGAGGGGAAGAGAGGGAAAAGCGATGGGGTGATGGCCTTTCCCTATCCGCCGTGGAACTCCTCATGGTCAATCCAGCTTTGTGTCACGGCGATTGGCGACAAGTGAACCTGCCAGCATTCCTCTCATCAGTAACAGGGGGAGGGGTAGGAGGGATGGGGAAGGAATAATGAGAAAAAAAAACTGCTGTTGCTGTGAACACCGCTCAGATTGGGGAATTATTTAAAGGCAAATATGCCATTAACGTCCATCATGGGGTGAGGAACTTGAATAGCTTTCCTGTTATGTGCCCAATAGTTAGGCTTTAAAATGCAGTCAAAGACGATGGGTTTCATTTTGGCAGTTTGTCAGGATTAAAGATGAAAAAATGATTTGAATTTCTTGAGGAGGGGGAGCTTTATGAGCAACGATTCTATCTGGCAAACACGCCGAGACGCTGATTCTTGGCAGGTAAATTCACTCTAATAACAGCTCACATTCTCATTGACGGACTCCAGTAGAGTGTGGCGCTGTAAACAGTACGAGGTACATTGTCCGAATAATAAGTGCATAGTTTATATACATGTGTCATGTATGTGTCAATGTAATATATAATATTATATTTATTTCTGACTGTACTTTTCGACACCCATTCCGCGCCCTTACTTAGCCCATTTGTATTGGAGAAGGCTGGGAGAAGTCAACTTGCTCGCTAAAGCCTCTTTGAATAGACATCTCAAGAACCCTGTGATGATTCTAAAACCCAGTTCCTGCATTCATTTCCGGACTGACAAGTTTGATCTACAATTACAATATTGGGGGATGTCGTCTGGTCCATGGCCGACAATTCCTGCTAGCGGAGCAAGCGGGGCTTCCAGACCAGCCCCAAACAGGCGTCTGTGGGACCAGTACACAGTGTCGTCTGCTCATTGTGCAGTTCATCCACATTCACTCAATTCCCATAATTTTGCCAGAGCTTCAGCAGACGACCTTTACACCGACCTTTGTCGTCTGCTTTCTGCTCATTCAAGCCCTGGTTCTAGTGACGTCAGGCACCAAAGAAACTTCTTCCAGGGACGCTCCAGAGACGTCTGCTGTCGGAACGCTCTGACAACGGCGCTGCACGGAAAGCGTCTGAAGACGGCACAAGAAAGTTAAATTTGTGTCAGGGTTAGAGTGGGGAGGGGCGCCATGGGCGTACGGGGAGGGGGTCAGTGAGGCACCAGGTGGTTCCCAGAGTAAATGTGAGCTGGGTCGTATAATGCAGGTTAAGGATGGACGACCTGCTGGCATTTTAAGGACCTGAATGAAAGGGAGGTGAAAAGGGGCATTCAAAATGACTTTATCATTCCCGCAGTATAGTCACGCATCCCTCATCATTCGAGCATTCTATCAATAGTTGAGAACAAGGAAGGAAAATTCAACGCAAAGTTTGCTTCATAGCAACGAATAAAGTAAAGGTTACAATGGATAATTGCTGCTCTAAAGATGTATCACTCTACATGGCCGGTCATTGTTTTTCAAGGAGAGAAGAGCCATATGCCCTACACAGAACACACCACATTCTCCTTCACCAGTGAGATAGCAATGAAAGTTGAAATAGCGTTCTAATGGCCCATATAATTCTATTACTATGATGGTAATAACGAATGTATAGAATATGTCCTGCAGTTCCCTTCTGGGAATCCAGATCTTCCGATAAATAAGTGAGAGATAATTTTACACGCTGTGAAAATCTCACCTGCCCTGGGAATCAAGCGTGGGTGCATGCATTTTCTAAATCATTAATGTGTTGTTAAAATCCTGTCACAGATTTAATGATGTTTGACAAGTTAAAATGGCCATTAGTTCAAAAGGCAGCTTATCCGAGTTTCTGTGTCAATGGATTACCTCCAAAATTGAATGCATGCCATAACCGGAAGTTGTGGTCAGTAATGGAGCGAGACCGGATTTCTTTACATTTCCATTGCTATGGTTGGTGACGATATATGAGACAATATATCTATATTTGATGAGGATGAGGAATGGACCCACGGTTCTGAAAATGGGCTTTGAAAACATTACATAACTGCCCTTGGCCATTGAGCAGATTGATTTATATATATCTGAAAAATAACCTCTATATTGAGATGGCATTGGTTTTCTGGCTCCTGTTTAATTAGATGTACCTTGATCCTGAATCTCATTTTCCAATCATGATTTCCATTAATTCAATTTTAACACACCCTTGAAAAAAAAAACATCGTCCAAATTTTATCGAGTTAGCGAAAAATCGAACTTTAATTACTGAAGTAAATGAATGTGAGCTTCACGTTACTGTTACAATAAACACGAGTTAAACGGTAAGATTGAGTTGTGAATATTATTTAATCAATGTAATTAACACATTTAAAAAAAAACCTTCCCTGCCTTATATGAAGACACTTCTCCCATAAAATACCTGTTTCCTTGCAGCAGCAGTGAATTCTATATAATTTTATCTCATAATTGTCAACAATAGTTTCAGAAAAGAGAGGAGACCAGACCTATAGTTGAACTGAACTATACCATCAATATTGTGCCTTGTATGACGCTTCTTATGAAAATGGAGGTAATTGAAACATCATAGAATTTCTGCTTTAGATGATGACACCTCTGATGTCTAGAGCTTCCATCGTTCCTGTTAAGAGGCAGTATCGTCAAAGCAATGCCCTCCAGGCTAGAATTAGAATGGAAACAAAGGCAAGAACAGCAAAAAATCAAAAGTTGTTCTGCCAAAGAATATTACCTATATCATTTGCCTTGTACTCGTAAGGTGTAATTGCCCTCTTCTCTGTCCCACTCAGTGTTGCACTTATAGTAGGTTCTGTTAAGCCCTGTTTGAAATAATTGCCGGTTATCCTGATGAATATCCGGTACATGTCTCTATTTAAAATGGGGATGAGACTGGGGGTTAGAAAGTATAGTATTTACAACACAGCTCCGTCCTCTAGTTTGTCATACCAGACTTAGAGGCAAAATGTCATCAATGTCACACAAAATGTTAAGTAATTATCCCATTCTTCCTCTTGAATTTGTTTTATGTTCAGTATCAGTATAAGGGTAAAAAGTACCATCATCTTATCACATATATTATTGAATTGTGTAATCTACATTTGACAAACCATACAAATGCTGATAGCAGAAACTATGGGTAGTAGTGATATTAGCTTGATATAAATCAATTTCACTAACTAAATACTGCAGATATGTAAAGAGGATAACACTGATAAAGATAACCCTGTGGAAATCAGTCACCAAGGACTACCATTTTATTCTACTATATAAGAAAGCAGTGTCTGGAGTTTATACCATGTTCAGTAGAGTATAATCAACTCTGCCTTGTCTATGCATAGCCAACAGAAGTATAGCCTGTGAACGTGTATGCTGCATCAGTATGCATGTATAATCTTGTGACACGTTACAACAACACATGAGAGAAAGGTGTTTCACGTAAATAATCCGGCCCTAACATCTGCTAAACACTCCCAGTGGAACTGTAGGTTGGGCTGTAACTGCTGTCTAGGAACATTGACACCCAACCCGAGATTAAGATGTTAAGACAAGTTGTGACCATTCCGTAACGATGTGAAATATATGTAGGCCTAATCTTGAACGTTGTCCCGCGGTATTATGCATGAAAGTACCATCCCATCTAAACTGATAAAAAAAACAAGATACTCCCCGCGTGAATATTTGATACAGGTGATTATATATAGGGGGAAAGCTGTCATCAACATTGTCTTAATTAAGCTCGCAATCAACCCTTTTGCCTCACCGGGACAAGTCCTCGTGATCATAGTTAACCAAAGCACTTCGGTCATATCTGTGTTCCTGAATAAATATTTTGCATTTCTTACATAATTTCCAATTCAATTTTAACGTCAGAATAGCGCATATGAGTTGTGTTAAATGTGCTATTATATTCCAGTGTTCGGTTAAGGCTCTGTAAGGCCCATCCTTCTCTGCTTGTCCAGGGTTGAGGGATGGTCCATCATATTTCTAATTAGAACTAGGGGATGGGTGTATCCTTTCATGGAGAGATCCCCTTACATAGGGGCTCTGCTGACTACATGGATACTCGCTCAGATAAACAAGCCAGAAGCTTGAATTTATCATCATCACCAACCAGGCACTCCCCGCCACACCACTTCTCGTTCATCGCGCTTAGCGCGTATGAATATTTCAACGTGGAAAATGGGCAGAGAGAAATAATTGACAATGGCAAGCAGGTATTCTATTTAGATAGCGGAGTTCAACTATGACCTCTGATATTGTTTGTACATACATGTAGGATAGTGATACATTAGCTAATGATGACTGACTACCAGCAGTCATTCAGCAGTAAATTGACAAAATAAAAGTACTCTGCGGAATAAATTGATGGAGCACAGAGGGAAATTGCCGATATGGGATTCTATAGCGAAACCAAAAGTTGTAATGATATCCGGCGTTAGCTTCCTAAACTAGCATCAGGTAGAAAAATATGGTTTGCTGACTTTCCTGTGATATGCCAGTAATTTAAGCAGTGATCAATATGGAGACTAACATTGGCGTATTTTACATGCCACGTTTTAAAACATGTAAGATTTGATAAAAAGCGCTGATCAAATCACTACTTCATAATTACGGTAATGCATGTTGCTGTGCATGTTCATACCATGAGGAGGATTAACTTGGAGCAAATAAATGGGCGTCATTTCCTCACCCTACTTTCTCCACACCATATTAGAATGCAGCTATGGCAAACACCACGACAGCCAACACCCTGCCAGAGCAAATACTCATTTGCTTTCCTCCAGACACCACTTCGGGGCATCCCTGTTTTTACGATGATAATTTGTGTCTCTCTAGCAAAGAACTCATCTCATCTTTCTTAGGAATGGTGTGATGACGTAGGGCTTGGTTAGTAGTTGCCCTCAGGGGAACATTTTGTTTTACATTTCTGACTTAAAATAGTGTTGAGGCACGGGTGTTCGATCACACGTGAACTGAAATTGATTCTGGAGTGTGGTTCATAAAAACTGACGATCTTTCCGTGGTCGAATAATACACGTGGAACCATGCATTTAAAAATTGAAGATGGCCATATTTGAGGTAATATGCAGTGTTACGTGTCGTATTTGACCATAGAAATGTTGCAGAAATATATATCAGTCATCAACCTAATTAGACCTCATTAGATAACCTATGGTGCGTTTTTATGAATCATTCTCCAGGTCTGACAGTGCTTTCCATGTAATGCAGTCATCCTTGATCAGATTCGATGGTAATGGGGAATAGATGTGCGTTCCCTGATTTAATCAAGGGGCAGCCATTATAACACACGTGGCATACACATAAATTAACAGGTGGTACCATATATCCTGGTGCATCGCATTGAAGAGAATTTCCAAAAGGTTATGAACAGAATCTTTCCACGCAATCAGAAATAAACAGAAATAAACAAAATGCACGTAGGTTTCTTTTCTAACTGCTTTAGGTCCAATTTTTCTTGGACCTTGGGCCTTGTTCAAACTAGGGCTTCCTTAGCCCACTTAAAATGGTATATATCTCCTCTTTCCTATCCCCTCTGTGTGTCTGGTGCACAAATGCACGGGCACCGGCACCAACACACTCATTTGTGAGATAGCATTATAATGTAGCTTTCTCGACATGAATATGACATAAGCTGTCGAATTGTTAAACATCGATTACTCACTCACTCACTTGTGGTAACTACTAGTATTTCTATGAAGGTCCCACTTTGCTTTGTGTTGAAACGCCAACTGGTGCGGATCTCACCACACACACACATGTTAAAGGGTGCATGTATGCATACAAACGAGCATATCAGTGTGAGCAGACACATACTGCTACAGGGGAGTCAGTGCTTGGGGTATTAGTTCTCTGGACACTGTAACTAAACAGTACAACTGTAGCCAAACACTGGGCTGTTTTCACAAAGCCGCACAAGCTGCACTCACAGAATGCCCTTTACAACTGAATAACTAAAGCCGGCGAGCAGCTCGGAACGCCGCCGCAGGCTTTGGTGGACGGTGGCTGGCCGGGTTGGCGCGGGCGTTCAGCCAAGCCTCTGAGCTATTGGCGAGCATATCAGGGAGTAGCTCAAGGCCACCCCGACCATTTTGCAAGGGGTGGTCCACTCCCCAACTCCTCTCACCCCTATCAGTAATAAGGCATAGGCATTTCTGTATGGGGACCCTGGTAGTTCGCTTTCAATAGATTGTCACAGGTTGAGGCTCTCGGCTTCACAGTGAAATCAAATCTTTCTTTTTGCTGGCAGAAAATGATGACACTCCAATTAACCCCAGCACAAGTCGACATCTCATGTCGCCAGGCAAACAAAACATTGATCGCCACTCGAACATTCTCTCTAGTTATTTTGAATAGCCTTCAGCCTTGTTGTGCAACTGTCTAGAGTATCTGTATGGCAATGAATTCATTCTAAACCACAGAACCTTTTGAGCAGTGTAGATCCCTCAACTTCAAATGCATACTACCTTCAATTTCAAATGCATATAGATCTAATTCCTAAAGGAAAGCAAGATGTGCCCTTTAATCCTGACAAATTGATAAAATGATAACTAGGATGTAAAACATTGACTATTAAATATTCCACGACCAAAATTGGCCGACCATAAAGTTTTCAGGAAGATAATTTAATTACGAAGTGTCTTTCCCTACCTCTCTTCCCTCGTTATTTTCAATGTTACAACAGAGCTAGTTATTGAAATGTCTCCGGGGTTGCTTCATTGTGACTCTTTCATTACTCAAATCGCCACCAGGAGCAGAGGTTCATTTCAAATACGACTACCGGTGGGAAAAGGAGTGCTTGATTTTCTGTAAAACAGCTGCTCCCTCCAGACAGCCTGGAACTAGGGACCCCTATCTTGGCTCGGGAAAACACAACTAACTTAATGGAAAGGCAACTGTCAACTCCAAACACTGGAGGCCTAGCTAGCTATCTCCATGGGAAGGGTTGTCTAAGCCATGTTGGTGTTACAAGGCCTTGTCTGACCTGACAAACTCATACGTTGTTGTTGAGCCGTCCTACACCAGTCAGCAATGTCAAATATAAAGGTATGAGCGTTTTGGACTGTTAGAATAATATTTTAACTACAAGGTATGTTCCCTGAAGATATGCCTAGTCTAAACAATGTTGGACTGTGATGGTATTTTTGTACTAGATATGATTTCTTTTCGGTCACGTTGCAACAGTGAGATCATTTTCAAATTAGATGTTGAACCCCAGAATACATTGTACTTCATTTTGGTAAAATCTACAAAGATTTACACAGCTTATCGCCCCACTTTTTTTTGACAGATGAAATTCTTTGCATTGCTTGACTTACAGACCCTAATGTCGATTATATATAGGGATGGCCTTTCGACACCATCCTTGTTGGCCATCCTCTGGGCGATCTAGCCTACACGGAGTACAGTATATTCGTGATGACCCATCAACCTTATCCCTAATACCAGTCCTCCGGAGTACTAATCAAGGGTTCTACGTGGGACGGTCATGATTACTTGGCACAGGAGTCGTTTTTTTACCATTGATACCTCATGGACTACTTGTATGCGATCACTTTTTAACTATACAGGTCTACACTACTAAATCTGTTCTCTGCCATTTTTTTCAATAATGTCAGTTAGTATTATTACGAAATGCCCTCCCGAGGACTAAAAATGACAGATTCTGTATCCTACACACTATAGAATATGGGACAACTTAAAATGCGAATCAACAGTGAATTTGCGAAAAGTTGATTATTATTACAGGTGGATGGTAGAATGTTAGGAAAGTGTGGGTACAACTCATAACCCATAACTATAGGGTACCCCTAATATTGACACCACTATAGCTCTCCTGTCTACACATCTAGATTGATTATGTTTATATATGGACTTTGCTAGGATTTATTCCACTATGGATTGACATGGCCTGACATGCCTAAGGGTGGCTCAGGTAAGGCTTAGGTGCTTTGCGTGGCTAGGCCACCATGTGACAACATCACCACTCTCCTGGTTGTCCGGAGAATTAGGGCGTTTCCATGATGGACACAGGGCTGTCAGTGTGAATGAGCTGGAGGCCCACCACTACTTATTTCTTGCCAATAAATCTGAACAAACTACCGGATCAGGGCTAAGCTTATGGTCTCCTCTATCCCTGTCAGCGATTTCACCCACAGGAATCTGCTGCCTATCATGCAGAAGATTATCAGTCAGCATTTCATGTGAACATCAGCATTTACAGTGACTTTGAAGGCCGGTAGAAATGTCCTCTTCTACCTTAAAGGCTGCCTTGGCAATTAGACTTGTGTCACAGTGTGCATTTTGATATGGATGAGACGGCCATCAAACATGTGTCAAGCAGTGCTTTATAGCAAAGGAGATGTCTGTCTAGGAAAAGAATGCCCCTGCGAAATGGCCCTTCTAAGGAGAAGGCCTCAGAAAAAAGGGCCTACAAACGCTGTCGCTATCTGTATATAATGGACGTGAGTTCCTGTATGTGTGGGGGTTCCCCCTTTGCCAGCACGGGTCCATCTGTGGAGATGCCTCTTACTACGTCAAGGTGGCTGTCTGCTGTTTCCGGAAAGCTTTCCGTCCCCACTATGACTACTTTTTACCGAACTAGTGAGTGACTAGTCTATATTATCTTCACAATTACACCCTTCCCCACAATCTGTTGTAGGGTGGCCACTCCTCCAGTGTTTAGTGTGTACAGTGTTTTTAGCCTTGCCATTACCTTGGCCCTTTCATGTCCCTGTGGGTGAAGCTACTACCAATCCTTTAGATTGTCTCATGAGAGGCGTGTAAGTGTAAGTCCTACTTCTTCAACAGAAAATCCCCTTTAATTCTCAAATAGAAGATGTCTTTGCCAATACTGCCCCACATGGCATGTGTCCTTTCCCTACATCATATAAAACCCTGATGCCACATAGGCAGTTATCACACATATAGAAATTTAACGCCAATTTTTCACCAATTTAGACTACAAATTAAAAAAAGAAAAAAACCCACTGAAGTTTGGACAATGCCTTCCAGCATGCATAGCATGCTGTTACTCTGCTCTATGCTCTAGATATTGGCTGGTGAATGTGCTCTAGTTGGGTGAGTCATCCCTCAGGGCCATCACACTGTAACAGGTACCGGCCTGAAGGTAAATATCAACCTCCTTAACGCGCAGGTAATATTGCCATCACTACCTGATTTACACGGGTTGACCCTCCACCTGATATGGGCAATATAGCAGAGAATACTGCTTCACTCTGACTGGACTCAGTCGAACTCAGCAGGCAACTCATGCCAGTAAGACTCATGAAATTGTCTTCTTAGGAGATTTTTTTCCTTCACAATCAGATGTTACTCTGCTGCTTGTACCGGCCATTCCAGCTTAGTGTGGCAACATCAGTGCCAGCTAGCCCTATATGTGCCGATGTGAGTATCTGACACTTGTTGGTCTGAAAAGTCCATTCACTCTTCCTATTCTATGCAACATAAAGCTGCCCTTCTTTGTTGTTATCTCATACAATAGGCAGGACACACATATCTCACATACGGTTTGGATATGTCATTTGCACCAACGTGTATCTCCAGGCTGTGGGAGGGATTGGTCACACCCTCCATGCATGTCTGTCATGTCTGAACACAGATTGACCCGGTATTATTGGATTTGCAGAGAGCAATACAAAGCTAGATGTGGTAGGGGTATTTATGTGTGTATGAGAGTGTGAGGGTAGCTGGTCACGTCAGATTCACATACCCTATTGCGGCCATTTAATAAGAAATCTGTTTAATTATCAACAAGCCTCGGAATTTGTGGAGGACATTTTCTTTAACTGGGTAGGTAGCAGCATTGCTAAAATACGACCAGATGAAAACAATAGCCTACCTGACATGTAGGTTTCCTGAATTATAACATAGATGTGATCAACGCGTCTACATAAAAGGTTCCCAAAACGATTTAATTTAATGATACGCACGATGATGAGGCCAAAGAAATCATACGTTTTCAGTAGCATGGCTCAAAACTCTGAGGTCAGTCGGATCTTTTATTTTTATTTTCCATAAAGACGTATGGAAAGAAATGTCTAGTTCTTTGATTACAAAAATATGAAACATGAAAATAGATGCTTGGCCAAGCAATAATAAATGTAGCCTATAGATGGTCTGCATGAAAGAAAAAAAAACGGATAGGGAATATGAAAGATTGTGAAAAAAGGTGAGAAATTATTAAATGTAGAAGGTTAAAAAGATGAAATTATGAAAGATGATGAACAAACAAACAAAAATGTAGGATCTGCCCATGGTCGTTGGGGTGACTGGACACAAACCTTTTTTTTTTTTGGCCCGAGAGACTTTTGTAGGGGCCTCATAGAAACAACATTCAGCAGATCTATACTGAATCATTTGTTACCTTTCTTTTTACCTGATCTTCATATAAACCGAGATATAGTATATATCTCGGTTTATTAAATATGGTATTGTTATGCATGACCATTAAAAATACAGTGATGGCTTGTTCAGTATTAAGACAGCCCATCGCCTAAGGATCTCGTTTTCCAGAGAAGGTAATGATGAGCTACCTACACCAATTGCACAGGAAGAATTTGATACATACATTTCTAGATGACTATACGTCATCTGTCATATTTGCTGCGGTCTCACTATAACCATGCCCGATTCAGTTCGGAAATAACCGCCAGGGTATAAAGGCAAGGGATATACGATGAGTCAAAGAAAAACAAGTATACCTGCTCCACATATAAGGAGAGACCAAAGGAAAAAGCGGTAGAAAACCTCATATATTTATACAGGGTAGTGGGCCTTGTGATGTACAGCTGTACCTTTCATGGCTACGATTTGCTCGGATTATGTTACCTGTCATGGGACTGTCGCCGAGAATTAAGCTGGAAGTGGCCAGCGGAAGGCAATCTATACCGAGATATGTACCCGCTTCCCTATATACAGGAGTCTGTGCAAAGGTCATACTGCCAGCCTTTAATCATGTGTCTCTATAGGGACCGATTTATCTGCGGTATCAGAGAGGCTCGATCTCCATGCTTTTGATACAAGCTCACATATTGAATGTGTATTGTTTTGTGTAACAAGGTGTGTTTCAGCTTATAGGATCCCACCAACCAAAATATAGCCCACCCTGGAAAATTTAAGCCAATCCCGAGGTCTTCATTTTACGGCATTTTGGGTTGTTTCTGGATCATTTTAAAATAGAGTTCAGTAAGTTCATGCCATTACTCGTGGTTCATCACAATGAGTTGATTGTACAGCACCTGTGAGGAATACTTAAGAAAAAAAAACACATATTAGGAATAGTGACATTATATAGAAATTGATAGAATAAAAATCCAACCTACCTCCTTCAGATTTCACACCTCGCAATACAACCTGAAGTAAACCCCTTCCCTCCTTCAATGGAACAAATGTTTATTGAAAATGAAGGAGGTCCATTCTATCACAGTATTTGATGATATTATGGCTTCCTGGAAATAACATTTGGTAGCGATTGTTTCAGGTCCTGGTACCCACATATTTACCGGTATAGGACGGATAGGGGCAATCTGCTGGCAGCACAATCACAGACTGCTGTGGGAAGTAGCACTGATTGGTTTCTCCATTAAATACCGAACCACCGTAGTAGTAAAAGGGCACCTAGGTCTGACAGAGGCCAAGGTCCGCCCTGTGCCAAGGGGCCCATTGATAATGGCTCGTTACTGGTTATACATAGTCGGTCCCCAGTCACCTGCTCCCAATTGCTCGCGAGTTGCTCTTTACACCTCGGTCGCCGGCTTGTCATCATATACATCAATGGTTGGGTGAAGACTACAAAGCCCTCTGACCACCCCTTCATCAGTCCCCACTTCCTACTCCTCCTTCACTTTCCCCTAGAGGACCCCACCCCCTCAGCCCACCTCCAGATGGCTTCCGGACGTCAGATGGTGCAATTAGTAAACTGCCTTCAGGCTGGTCCCCGCCTTGGACATCACAACTGTTATTCCAGCGTACAAGACAAAGCCACTGGAGTGAAAGAAACCAGGAATGTATCCTATGCCATCACTGTGAGGAAGCTCACAACTTTAAGTGATCAGGTACTGATGACATTCAGCTTTGGGCAATAAAACCCTTAAATTAGTATAATTATTGTGTTTTGACACTTTGAAGATGTCAAAACACATGCACAATGTTTCTTTAACATAGATCGCAGTACATCAGAGACCTTTACTGCAAGAAAAATGTATACAAATCACTGGCCACTTGACTCTTGTTCTAATCCCTTAAGTGCGGGTAATTAATGGATGTGTATCAGGATCTCAATCCGGACATCTAATCAAATGCGGGGCAATGGCCCACCACCAACCAGTTAGAAGCAGAACCGTATTGCGCCTGAAGGGACAGTGGGGGCAATTTATAATATGAGACCGACGTGATATCTGGAAGTCACGTCGTCGGCCAACGTACCAGGGATGGAGAGAACCTCTTCAAGCACATGCTCCAAAACGAGCGTAATTCTCCAGAACTCAGTGCCTATTCCGTCAAACCAACTGCCTACCTCGGGTCAGTAGAGTAGACGATCCGTTATGTTGGTCTACTACCCTCGAGGCTACCTCAGGCTGGATAATTAGGCAGCGTCATTTGCAGAGTGGAATACGTCTTAAATAATGCAGGAGGTGTGGGGTAATTGTGGTTGGGGACTCGTGTTGTACTAGGGAAAGAAGCTGTGTCTACCAAATATCATCCTGGTGTACGAGTGCATTAACCGGAATGTTTAAGGAGGCGCTCGGTGAGCTTAGTTCATGGTAGAGCCATAAGAGGAACTGAATTATAAAGATAAAGTGGGCTTTTAAGAGGAAATAAAGAGAGGAGGAAGGACACAGCGGGAGATAAGAGTGAGGAGAAGGGCAAGCGAGTGAATGATCAAGTGGGATAGAGTGGGAAGAAGGGGGTAAGTCAGGAGATGATGGAGTGGAAAATTAAGATATTTGGGATGATATTCCAGGAATGAGGAAGGAGGAGCAATCTAAAAGCAAGAGTAGGCAACTCGTACCAGCCGGCATGGTACACAACCACATACATGCATTGCCAATCAACAGGAGGAATTCATGGTATTAATATCTTGTCAGGCTTCTGAAAATATTGTGAGGCAAGGTCCTAATTTGAAGAAGTAGAAATGGGTAGAAGAGGCCATATATGGAGCTTCAGATACAGTTTTAAGGCATGGAATGATATCGCTCTTTTAAGCAATCACACATCGCCCCATTTTATCCCAACATATGGACTCCTGCTCTTTAGAAGAAAATGAAGCACTACCTACTTAGAATAACTCACCTAAAGACCCTCATTCATTCTTCTAAAAGTGATGAGAACACAGGCCTTATTTCTTTTTATGGAATCATGTCAAGGAAAAGGGCAGTTTAAAATGGTACTTTGGGACTTTGGGTCAGCAATGAAAGTTCAACATTTGCTGTGCGTGAGCCAAGCTAAAATAAAGCACTATGAGTAGCCTGATTTGTACTAGATTGCACCGACCCTTTTTATAGCCTATGCCATACCTACAGGCAGGCTGTATTGGGGGGAAGTCCCGCTGCCCATTGCATGCACGCAATCCCTTCTCCCTAATTATCCTTAGCCAATGTACTGGATTCTTATTCCTCCTTCCTCAAAAAAAAAAGAAAAGAAAAAAAAAGCCTGCAGCTAGGATATTGAGAATCAGGACCCAGCATGTAGGAGTTCACATGTAAGGAAGCCAGTCTGTAAGCATGTTTGGGTGTGACCTCCAATGGTGGGCCCGGCACTGACACACCTTACCCTCCCCCTCCCAACCCACCTGTGATTCTGAATGCGGCACACATACAGCCTGACCATCATTATAAGATCTTAATAAGCACCATTACATACTGCACAAACCACAGTGTCCACACCTTCCATCAAATCCTCACGTAGCCGCAGTCGCCCTCGTATAGCTATCAAACTGGCTTATCGATCCATTCCTTGAGGGGGTTGGCGAGTGGGCGGAGGGGGGGAGGGCAGGTGATGTGGGTGGGATCTGGGCCTCTTGTTCACCTGTCCACAATCACGCACCCCCTCAGTATCCCTAAACAGGCAAGGAAATATATGTCTTCACCCTGAATTAGATTATTAGCCACTCTTTTTGCACGCACCAGCTCGGACTCTCTGCCTTGCTCAAAGGTACGTCCATGTACCATGTAAATTCAACCCCAGGAAGGAAATAATATGCGCCAATCATTAACTTTCATTTCTCCTGTACATTATATGGACTAATCACCATTGCACAGTTAAAACGGGTTAATTCCTACCTGGAAAGGAAAGGAACGGTTTGGATCGTACATGTATATCCTATAGTATGGTGTGGGATGTTGAAGTTATCAATGTTCATCTCTGACATTTGTACATGATATCTGTGGCTCTAAGTAATTCTATCCATGTAATAAAGCCTTTTAATCTCCTCTTTCACATGAGAATTAGATCCATGTTTCTGTGAGTGCGTTGGTTTATTTTGCTATGGAGCTGTAGTATTGAAGCACGAGCAGTTTAGTAATTACAGGTCCTCCACTTTTGATTTCATTCTCTATCTAAGTCATTATATAATATTTTGGTTCCATTCTTTTACTTTAGTGTCCTATGGCGTTGTATCTAAGTGGATGCAAAGAAATACAATAATAGACCAGTATTTTCATGGTTTTTGGGACAAATTTGCCTAAATTGCCTAAAATTTTCCTGTAGGGGACAATCATTACTCACTACGTGGCAGTAATTAGTCAAAATATGCACAATTTGTCAGCAATTAGTCAATATATGTCAGTAATTACTCACTATTTGTCAGCAATTAGTCAATATATGTCAGTAATTATTCACTATTTGTCAGCAATTAGTCAAGATATGTCGGTAATAATGCACTTTTTCCCTGTAATAGTATTGGTCTGCTATTTTTAAAGATTGATCTGAGGAGAAGTTACAGCATTTACATCAATGATGTATTACTTTCTGTAACATATCAAAACCCTCGATCTAAAATCTACCCCCACCATCATAAATGTCCTTTAAATCAAAAACCTTTGAATCCTCATGGGTGAATTTAGACAGTCAAAAAAATTGTTTTTGTGATTTCCTGTGTTTTTGGATCTAATGCATAGTTTGATACTGTCCCCAAAGAAAAGTAGATTTTTGTCAGTATTTACTCACCTTTGTCAGCAATTAGTCAATATATGTCAGTACTTACTCACTATTTATCAGCAATTAGTCAATATATGTCACTACTTACTCAATACCTATCAGCAATTAGTCAACATATGTCAGTACTTACTCACTATTTTTTCAGCAATAAGTCAATATGTGTCAGTACTTATTCATTATTTGTGAGCAATTAGTCAATATTAAATGTCATTATTTTCTCAGAGTAGTTCTATTTTTCTATATTATAGCTCTATTGTTCTATAGTTCTATTGTTCCACAGTTCTATAGTTATAGTTTCATAGTTCTAAATGTGTGAGCAGGCAGGTAGAAAGGGACATTCATGTGGTTATCAAATTACTTCCTGCTAATAAAACTTTAGCTTATAATAATGGACATACGCACTCACAGTTTTGATGGACCATGGACTGCTATAGAATTGGACTGCTCTATATTTTAGGTAGATCAGTTTCCTTTGTGGACAAAACATCGGATTTTCTCCATCCTCTTTTTGGTCGGTTATCACGACTTTTGTCAGAATTTTCTGTGTAACTCTACAACAGTAAATATCTGTTTTGTATCACTTTACGACATCACCCTATGGGAGTTGTAAGATAAGAAGTTTACCAAAATTTATCATGAGGCTATTTGTAATTGACCCTCTGTACAGACACAAGCATTACAGACACTACAAACTTCAGATTTCTTTCAAAATCGGGCCAAATTCGTGAGAAACGACCAAGTACCAACAAATATAAAATTCATGCAAACCCATCTGCCATTATTAACAATTATCTCACGATTCTGGCCTCTACAGTACCTTTTTGGTCATAACCCCAGTTCCTTATCCAGCCATAACGCACTCTGAGACCTTTTCTTCGTCTTCAAGAAGCTGCTGGTTTCAATCCGGACATGTTAATAAATTGGAGAAGTATACAATGTCAACTCCTCCATACCTATTCCAGTTAAAACCGTTTAGGGTTCTACGGGGAATCGATCCCCGGCCGCTGGGGCAGGAGGCGAGCTCACAGTCCACTATACCAAGCCGAGCGGTGGTAGAAACCAATGTCCATCAAGTATTTGAAAAATTTTTCCGACATACCTGATGTTTACAGACCTCGTTAGCATAGAATCCAATGGTGGAAGGTGGAGTTATTAACAGGGAAACTTCCATAGATATCCTAGATGAACATGCCATGCCTAATTTCTCCATTTTGTTCGAAATAAATAAGAATCCATTGATTTTCCATAGCGATACGTCTCGGGACCCATCATTGCGGCTTGCCGACCCAGTTCTTCAGCCCAAAGTAGGTCAGGTACATCCGGGCACCTACCAGCTTTGTCAACAAGATGAAATGCCCGTGTACCGGGCCGTGTGCATTGGATAGGTATGGAAAATCAATGGATTCTTATTTATTTCGAAGAAAATGGATACAAAATATAGGTGAACACCAACTAGAGATCATATATTTGGCGGTGTTAGAAGTACAGGACGTGACATCATTGGATTCTACCCTAAAAATGTGTGTAAAGGTGGAGGTATGTCGGGCAGAGTGACAAGATGGCCATGATGGCTTGGCAACCTGTGCGGATCAGATGCACTTACAAAATTTCTTCTCCTGGATTAATTATTGGGTTATACGGTAAGAAATTAATACAAAATGGAGAAAAATGTGAGATAAACGCCTTAATGTATGTTATGGGAATGCACTCGTGGGTTAATGGGTTAATAATCCACTCCCCCTTCGGGGTCGTGGATCATTAACCCATAAACCCACTCGTGCTTTCCCATAACATACATTAAACGCATACAATTGGCACAGCAATTATATAAATCATCACCAGAATGAGAGGGGTCTCATACCCAGTAAAACTTGGTTATAACGAACACCTTATTACAAGCTGAAAACGTTCGTTGTAACCAAAATTCGTTGTAACCAAGTTCACCATCATGGGGGAGCGGGGCCTTACTGGTAATATACATACATTGAAAATAATCCTTTACAATGAATCCTGCTACAACAAAGCACGTTGCTTCAAAAACTCCTATAATTTATATAGTAAAAAAGAAGAACCCTTACAACAAATCTGACTTGATCTAAGATCGTTTACAACAATTTTTCACCCGGTCCTACAATGGCCCATAGGGGCAGTAGCAGTCTTAGAGATCTGAGAGGTATCAGGGGGTGTGATAGGACTTCTTCAGTCGGCTCTATTAGACACTTATAGGGGCAGTAGCGGCCTGAGAGATCTGAGAGTTGTCAGAGGCTAAGCATTGGATTATGTTTCACACTTTTTGCCTACCTTGGTGTCAAAATAACTTCGTTGTAAACAATTTCATGTCAATATCATTTCGTTCTAACCAAGTTCTCTTATTATAGAAATGTATAGGAGACGTTTGTGATAAGGTACCCATAGTTATGGGTGGGTGTTGTCAGCAGGTTGGGGACGGGACTATCTTGTTGGGACACACCAGGATCATAGTACAACAGTCCGATTTTAGTCTGTACTAGGATTCTGATACCATGCACAGTCTTAGGATGTACTAGCATCTTAGTACCCTTGTGTGTGCACTGGACCATGACACTCACCTCCACAGGTATATGGGCCAATCAGAGCCCTGGTCACTGGACCATGACACCTACCTGTGCATACATTATTGGGGTCAAAGGTGGGATGGTGAAACCACTCCATCATTTGGTACTTATATTTACATTAAATGATACATTTACTCCCTTATTGAACAGCACTTAGCTCAAATGAAAACATCAGTTTGTAGGCATTTGTCTATTCTTTAATCTTGTGGGTTCATATTTATCAGCCAATTAAACAAAAAATTAGCCAATCAATTTTAGTATAGCAAGACTGAGGGGAAGATTGTAAATATAGCAGTTTCTCAGAAAATATTCCAATTTTAGTTCTGTAAAAAGGTGTATATGTAAAATATAGACCTTTTCTACCCATGGTGACATCAAAATTATGTACTGTTATAAGAAAGTAAGAGAAATTTGAAGATAAACAAGGGTACTGAGTTCTTAGTACACACCGTGATCCAGGGACTATCATTCAATCTTAGGGTGTACTAAGAAACAGGCTAGTCCATGCTCAATAGGGTACCTGTGCATACTGAGGGTCAGTGCGAACGATGGACAGCAATCTCTGAGTCAACATTCTACTTATCAGAAGTAATTCTACAAAACCAATGATATATATGGTCTTAGATTTACTTCATGCTTCATACGTTAAAAGACCCATTCATTATGAGCTTGGTCATTACCTCCGCCCATCACCCAATGATAGAGATAAAAAGACCAATTGTATTTCATTTCAAATTCACTCATTATACATCACCCCACACCTATATAGGGAAACAAACGTATCACATGTGAGATAAATCCTTATACAATGTGTATCGATACACTGCAGAGCCATAGCCTCAATAGTTGAACTTTGGGCTAAGGATTTGGGAGGATTAGAGGGGCAAACATGTTTGGATGGGGCTACACTCTAATGCCGCCCATACACTCCCATAATGAAGAAGAGATGATGAACCCCAGTCACAGCACTAGCATATATAGCGAGCAGCTCATAGTCTGAAAAAGCTGTAGGGACCGATATAAAGAGGGCTCTTGATGGAATACACAATATCATTTATCAACAAATCAGTACATCTGGTCAATTACAGGGGCAAGAGGTAATCAAAAGTCTTGCAGGTAGTTCTTGCCGAACGTCCTCCGGCAAGTTCCAAACTGAGAGATCTACGTTCCTCAAAAAAAAAAAAAAAAAAAAAAAAAAGAAATAACACGGGCGTGTGTGGGATAATAGAAGCAATGGCTTGATTTCTAGTAATCAGTTTAAAGTGCTATGCTACATCATTAAGAAAGTGTGGTCATAATTTTAGACTGACGTAGATTCCAAATAATCAAACATATTTAAATTCATGACATGCTTTCTCTTCCCTCATCCAGTGGGTTCTTTGCTCATCCAGAGGGTTGCTTGTAGGGCCTATGTAAGGTGCTCACCAATTGAGAGTGAGAGCGCCTCGCCTGTGCTCCGAATGGGGTCATTGAGGCTGAGCAGCTCAGGCAGACCCTCTTTGGCTCCCAAAGAAGGAGGTAGGTCTTAATAGAAGGGTGCAATATTAATGGTAGCTGAGTCTCAGGTGCAGGGCCGTGTCTGCAGCCAAGACTAGAGGCCAATACTTCTATTGCCGCTCACCCCGGGGTGCGGACAGATGTTACGGCCAGCTTCATACATAACCCCCTACCTTTACTCAACCCAGTACAAAAGCAGTAAATGGAAGTCCACATGGAGACTTGATTCTAAACAAGAAAATGACCCTTTAATCCAGGTTCATCCATCTTGACATGCCATGCTCAGAAGTCGAGAGCTGCTCTGAGCTCCATGAGCTGCTGCTTCTTTTGAGATAGTCGTAGATATAGCTTCGTCTAATTCTGGCTACCTTTTAACAGGGTTCAACTGTGCACTTTAAAAGAACAAACTGCTATTCTTGTCTTAAGTTATTGGCTCTGTCCTTTTCCCCCGGTGAGTTCTCCTTCAAATTGTCTAACTTGCAGATTATGATATTAGGTGTTCTATTTCTGTGCTCGTTACACATTTCACCTCTTTTTTTTAACAGGCTTCCCCTGCTCCCTTTGACCCGGCTCGCGTACTATGAGCTGCTCTCTGATGTTAAAGCTGATCCTCTGACATTCAACAAGCGTCCTAAAGCCCCTATACCCGCCCACCTCCCCCCATCCCCTGTCACCATCCTACACTGCACTAAAGGGTCCCAGTTTTCTGCTACTTATATCAAATGTGCGTCTACCAATCATCTCTTCTTTTACTCCCCATTCCCTTCAGTCCTTATCCCCCAAGGCCTTCTAAATCTGCCTGTAATTGCCTCACAGTAGTTCAAACATTAAGTCGTTCTGCACTATTAGTGTGTTAATTATTAGCACCAGTTGCCTTTACTTTGGGATAGGGAGGCCCCTCCGGTGGCTTGGATCTGACGGGAATAAACAGAGACCCAGATTTCCAAGATCACAGATCGGCTTCTATGACAATGGGGTACTCCCTTACCCTTAGTTATGCTGTGACCTTCTCTGTTATCTGATGTTACTGCAAGCAATTATTAACACATAGTGCCACCTTCATATCCGATTCTGATGTCTTTGCGTTGAGGGTGGAAGTCTTTATAAGGTGGCCAATATGTGTGGCAATGCAAATGATCCAGATGGACTTGTTAAATACACATTGTAATAAACAGTTTAATAGTACGCCTTATTAGGACTCTGCCTTAGGTACTGAAGAAAGCTCATAGTAGACCTATATGAGTTATGCTATGGAAGTCATTGACAACTTTCACTGCGGCGACTATAAAATTACATAGGCGAGGCAAATTAGAACAGGGGCGTAGGAAAATAGGGGGGGGGGCAGGGGGGTCCGGGCTCCCCCCAATCATAAAGGAGGTGGGGCCTGAGTATGTCTGGCCCTCCCAAAATTTACCAAGAATTCATAATGAATTGAACAAGAAGCTTAAATTTTGCATCTCAAGTTATATTGATATAGTAATGGGACAGGGAAAATTGGGGCCTGGACCTCAAATCTGATCTAAAAGTCATCAAAAATTACTTTTCTATACAAATTTTATATAGGTATGTATAGGCGCTATTGCGATTGAGCCGAAAATTCAAGGTGGTTGAGGTGGGGCCACCACTGGGCCCCCCATGAAGATTTGCTTCCTATGCCTCTGTAGAACATCTGTAGAACATGTACAAAATGAGCCAGCAAGCTAAATGGACCGTCCAAGGGGGATTAGTACCAATTCTGACCACCAGGGGGACACCACTAAGGCTTAAAAAGGGGAAACTAGACCGAAAATTCTATTATACTAGTTTTTCATGAGGATTTCAATAGTCCTAAAGGGAAATTTCCATTTTTAGTCCAAACCTTCCAAATTTGGAATGCAAATAGAACATTTTTAGGGAATTTCAGGGCATAAATCAGTGTATTTGTTGATATGTGTTGCCATGGAAACAAGATTTCCACTCAAAATAGAGGAATAAATAAGGCCCATTGATAGTCCCACTCACAGGAATGAATGTACTCAAAAAATGGTAAAAATCCTATTTCTAGGTCAAATTCTATGAGAAAATGATTTTAAAGAATATGATAATTTTCCTTATTTGCATAATTATGCATACTTATACTAATCTTGAGTTATCTCGGGAAATATGCAAGTTAGAGCTTATTTGGGATAGCGATAGGTCAGTGATCACCCAAATTCCTAGACCCATAACTCAAAAACTAGAAGAGATATTTTCTTATGTAATACATTATTGAAAAGCTCATGACCTGAATTTAGAAATTGACTTTTCCCCTTGGGGGACCCTTTTGCCTTGGCTGGACACAAATGTGGAAATCAAGCCATTGTGATAATTGGTGACAAACCACCTCGACACAGACTTCAAACCGACCTAAAGAAAATGGGCATTATTTGATAAAAGGATGTGCAGCTTTTGCATTTAGGCTCACCATAATATATAGCTTTATATAGTCGTTTAACTTTTGTTGTTGTAGTTTCTGTTTCTAGGGTGTCGTAAAACCAGCGCTCATCATTTCAAGTTGCATCTTAGTACAACCCATAGATCAAAATTCGATCTAAGGTCAAATCAAGCTCAAAACGTTCTTTCTCTCCCCGACAGTTTCTTATACAAACCTGTCAGGAGTGGAGTTTCAATTTAGTGATCTCCACATCTGAAAACCGTCACCCAACAGTTGGCATGGGATTGGCGCATTGCAGTTGTCGTCAGTCCGGCAACGTGGCGCCCGGTAAAATTACTTCTCCAGCAATACTGCAAATAAATTTTCGCCTTCCACAGGGAGGCCTGGCCTGGCTGCCACGGGCCACGCCGAGTCATTAGGGTTAATTCAGGGCACATTAGAATTTTAATACCATCACTAGGATGAGCAGCGGCCCCCAACAAAACGCCCAGTGATAACGTTTATTAATTCTGATTGTAGGACATTGATTAATTTTAGAAATATTCGCTATGCAGATTGCTGGGAGGCATTGATCATACAAGGCCTCTTGCAAGGAATGATCACTGCCACGTGTTAAGATTAGATAAGCAAAAATACATCTAGTCTAGTCTATATAACTATTTCTATGTTATACCTATTATTGAGTATATATGCCCATGTAGCTATTAGTTCATGAAAAGAAATATCAACTTAAACAATTAGCTTCCATTGCAGGTACATAAATTGGTGAATTTCTTTGTTTCTAGTATTACTCCACAGCATTATTTTGCCGCGCTGTTTTCTTTAATGCATAGGTTGTGTTCGTGCTTTTCTGAAGATCCTGACGATACGCTCTGACATTTTCCCCTGAAATGTGAACACTGAAATAAGGGGGTGTATGACTCAGGCGGCCACAGGATGCCTCCTGTTTACCTTAACAAATGTCAGCAGCCTCCCTGTTAACGCCCTGACGCATGGCTTCATTCACATTAGAACCTCTATTTATTTGTCATTTATACACTGCCACCTGTGATGCCTTTCTGTCTACTAGACATCATCAGCACTGCTGCTCTTTTATTCCACAATGAAACGCAACACGTTCATGAGATGCTCTTGGCAGGTATTATGAGTCTTTTATGACCTTAGGTACCTTGGCCATGCTATAGAGAAGACACCTCCAGGTGGTAGAAGGCAGCACACAATTAACACAAAAAGCACAGGGTGGCGCGTGATCTGAGGAAGAACCGCTGGCACTGTAATTAATAGTGATAATTAATCAATTAAGGCAAGGATAAGGGAGGAGATAATAACAATAATTTTTGGTGTAATGACTAAATATATATATATATATATATATATATATATATATATATATATATATATATATATATATATATATATATCCAGGTCTAGATGAGTGGAGCCACCCTTTGGTAGGCTTAATTATCTGGGAACGTGCAATTTTTCACTTGGCCAATTTATTTAGGGGCTAATTAAGGGAAACATTCTCTTTATTTCAAAGGTCTCGTCAAAGATGTGTGTACTGCAACGGATCCTTATTTCGTCGATAATGACTTTAATAGGCCTGTCTGGCACCATGCTTAAATGCCAACGGATTGAAACTGAATACACAGTATCATGTTATCAGTCCAATTATCAGTTTTACCCTGGAATTGGCATGAGTTTCATTAGATTTTTAGGCCAGCATTGTGGACAAATTATCCCAGACATTCTAAAGGTTAATCTGTGTAACCCAAAAAGTTAACCTTCTAAAATTTAAAACGCTGCTTATTGATGGGACCTAATGCATCTGAAACAATAACGCAAGTCAACCGTTGCAATAGTTGAATAATAATCAAACCTGAAAATGGCAGTGCTATCTCATCTTTGTATCTAAACGAGACGTGTTTAAAGCCTCAAAATATGAGATGTGAAACTCAATGCCATTCTCCATTTCCCGGACACTAGACATAGGGGATCTCAAACTGTCAGGCTGACAGTACCATTTGAGAATGAGTCAGGGTTTTTCAATGCCAGTATTTTCATTGATGCCATTGGCTTAATTGATAGAGTAATGCTGGCACGTGATACCACATTCTTCACTTCTATTGTGATTGGCACTGCAGTTTGTCTTTCAGATTGAGACTGAATATGGTCCCTTTAAACAACTTGATATATCAAATAAACAGCTTTAAATAGCAGTCAGCCAGCTTGGGTCTAAGGACCTAACATAAGACATTGGAATAAGTAAACATTGCACATGAAGGTTATTGGCAAAAAGAAATATCTGCCCCATCTATGACGCTTCTGATGTTATATTTCAGTGCCTACTCTACAGTTGCTAAACCTAGTTCTTGTGTAAGGAGCATCCCTGATTGACTTAGACCAGTGCAATGTCCTCTCCAAAGACGCAGTAGACCAATACAGGGACCTGATTGTCTGAAGACCCTTTGCTGGATTACTTTGCAGTGTCAGCATTTCCAACAGTGACCTTGTGTTAAGAGGTCTGGGTCTGTCTCCCTGACCCTTACTTCTCTGCGTCCAACCCCAGCAAACACGCTACGCAACTCATCAAGGGCACGCTCGCAATACACATCGTTTCCGTTTCCGGTTGGAACCGGAAAGAGGCAATGACGGCGTTACAACCTGTGTAGGATTGTAAGTGTCAAGCTGCGTGACCAGTTGTATGGGTGCTTGGGGAGAGGGGTAATGTGGGGGAGGACCATGGTTGTGCCAACTGGTATGTTGGTACTGTGAGGCCACACACCTGTTTTCCCTTGGTCATAGATGAAACAGGTAGTTAGGGAAGTTGGGTACAGATTTTGTGTATAGGGTCACGACCATGGGGCTGGCAGTAAATTGTATCTATATAGTATTGGACTCATTAGTGACACTCAATTCTGTTATAGAACGTAGACAGTGGTAACAGTTTAACAAAGACAGGGGTTAATATGCAATTTTACAATTTACATTGAGCCACGACGATATCAATAGTACCAGATAGTAACGACAGATACCGTTTGTTACAAATAAAGGATTAACACACCTGGTTTATAGATACACCTTCCAGGACGGTCCTGTGCATAAGTGAATATATGTGACATGTACTGGGGAAAGAGACCTTAATGCACTCTGCACTAAGGGTCCTTTTCGCAGATCCTGTCACATATGCAAAAAGGGCCTCTGTGGTGTGTGCTATTCTCAAAAGAAGTCATGTTGTAACAGGAGGCTATTGACGAGGCTTTGTGCATCAAAACACCTTCTTATATGACAGTACACAGCTACACACAGCAGCAGTAGATCTATATATTTCTACCATATGGGTATCAACTCCATGGAAGAAATAAAACACTATTGGTGTTTTCTGTGCCCCTTTTTGCCTTTAGTCCTTGGATTCTCCCTTTCGTTATATCATCACGTTTTGTGTCAAACTGCAGTGGATTCATGTGCTCTCTGCAGCACATTACAGCTCAAGGGATTCCAATATTCTCACATATGAAAGGAATGTCTTAAGTAATACACATCCTGTTTCAATGGAGGTTTTAATCCTATTATTCTTTAAACTGAGCAGCAAACATAGAAGTGTCACACTATTATCAATGCCATATTCATACTGAAAGCTGTTATATATATGCTGACGTGCACCATTGATACAAATCGTACATCTCTAATTCACTGTCCCTTCCAAAAGAAACCCTATAGTCTAAACCATCGTTTTAGGTCGTCCATATTTACTTGGGACGCCCCATTGACCGAGCAGTGTGAAGCGCCTTCAGACCTTGTAGCCTACATCTGAAAGGTAATATATCATCTAAATCCATTAGGACTACGGCTCATGTCTGGAGCTCATGAGGGGAAGCACTTCAAAGAGAGCTGTGACCAAAGCAGTTCCCCTGAGTGGTTCCTACCTTTTGCGTTTCACCTTTCTATATTCCTGGTTCTTATTCTACCTCTGTCTTTGTTTATATTCTACAGAAGCCTTCTAACTAAGTATGCCTTTTAGCAGCTATGCCTTCCAGCAACTGGCTGCACCTTCAAAGCTTAAACTTATCTTTGTATCCGTGCTAAAGATGAACCTTTAAACCTCTTTCCAGCATCTCTCCCTCTATCCCTTCTACCCTTCACTTCCTTTCTACTCCTCCCCTCAATGTCCCATCTTTCCCTCTCTATCCCTCTTGCTCCCTCTCCACTCCTCCAATCTCTATTCCATCCCCCACTCCATCCCCCCTACCTTTCTCCCGTCAACCCAACCCTCGTCTTTCGCACCTGCTTATAAAGGAGAGCACCAGGAATTGGATACAAATAGTGTATCCTAACCTCCATCCTCCGATGAGGGGGGTCATCCACGACACAATGGTCATAAGCTCGTCACACTATTCAATAAGAGGATAGGGTGTGTCAATTGTTATCACCACCAAGCACTGCTTTGTAAAAGCTTCCCCAACCACACGCAAAGCACACACGAAACGTCCCTGAGCAGTGATCAAAGCAATATGAGGCATTTAATGTTCTATACTGAGCTTAGGGGTTTAGGTTAAAGGAAGAGGCACCAGTCATAAAGAAACACATAAAGAGGAGTGAAGACACGCCTCCTACGTCTGCCGCCATGTTATCTAAGGCAACACACCTTATCCGTCCTGCTAACATCCCCTCAACATGGTGACATGGCGCGTGCAAGATGTGCTACTTTATTGGTTTACTGCTGTAATTACGTGAGGCTAGATAATCAACACGTAATTACCTACTGCTAAAGCCCAGGGACCGTCCCTACTATCACCTCCTTCTCTAACAACTCCTCTTTACCCTCGCCATCACTATTTCCTCATCATATACTCTTCTATACCTTTGCTATTTCAGTCCCTTCTTCCCCTTTCTTGCTCCCTCAGATCCTCCTTTACTACATCTGCATGCCTGCCTGTCTGTTTGTCTCTCTATTTCGCCCTTCTCTCTCCTCTTTCACCCCCCTTCTCTCTCTAGCTCTTGCTGAAGTCTACCTCTCCTCCCACTTTCGTTCTATCACCACACCATCCCATACCTTTAGGAGGAATATCTACATCGTTACATAAATCTAAAATAATCATATCACGTCCACATTCAATCTCCCGTGGAGGCTACTAGCATACTGTCTGTTGCCTAAATGGTTCTTGTACGAAAGGGAGTACTGATTTAAAAGGATTTTGGCCAAATGAGGCAGACTACATTTTACCTGTTTTCTTCTCTTAATTACGTGGAAGGCAGGGGAAATTCACAGTGGCGGCAGGGACCTTTCTTTAGACCCCCAGTGCTTTAACCAACAGGTGTTCTCCCACACGGGGGGGGGGGGGTAGATAATTGTCATTTGGTTGTTGTATAATATTATTTCCACCGTGTATTGTCCATTTGTGCTGTCCGAAATATGATCATGAAACCACACTGAAAACACGCGGCTATTGGAAAGTCGTCATATATAACGAGTTTAAGGTCGTCAGAAGGTCGGCACACCTTTATGACCGCCCTAAGTCATCACACTGAGCACCTTGGATCTACTTCCAGTCTGTATATGTGCCATAAGAGGTCACCACTATGCAATTCTGCCCATGCCCTGAGGGTGTATGGGCTTGTATCTATACACTGTATTTCTTGTATAATCTACTATGATATGAGAAGCATATAATGACCATTTGATACAAATATACCTGTAAAAGAGATGTGAATGTTTGACCAAAAATAAAAAAAAAGAAGGTAGATTTTTCTGGTCTACACCTCTTTTATGGATGGTGCCCGATTATAACTCTTTATTCATTGAGTCTCTAACATAAATACATGTACTAGTAGGTGAGTGTACTCATGCAATACTACATAATCTACGACAGTGGGTTGGGAACATCCCTAATAAAGACTGCTCAATGAATGAGGGGATGAGAATCTAAAAAAATAAATCAATAATATCTGGAAGACAATGCTATGATGCTAGGATGTTTATAGTTTCTAGAAAGGATGACATAGCTTTTAGGGGCAGCCTAAGTGACGGCTTTAGGTTGTCAGTGATGACCTAAAGTCGTCATCTATGACAACCCCATGACGACCTGAGGTTGTAGTTTTAGGTATTGTCAACCTGAGGACCATACATCATCAGTATTGACGAGTTCTGGTCCCCGTAGGTTTTCAGTGCGGTAAAGTCATGCAGTATGAAGAAGACCACATAATTTTTCTTCTTGTTAGCAAAGATACAGAATAGAAAAAAGAACCCTGAAAACAACATAGTGTCCCATGTTTCCATGCTACTTTAATATGACAAGACTGAATAAGCTATATACCAGTCCATACGAAAAGTTTTTCAGTATGCAGGACACCCGGTCCTGCAGCTTTTTTATTTGGTAGGCCCAGCTTGATGTTTGCAGAACCTTTTGAATGTTCATTGATAATAATAATTTCTTGCTTTCCTACATGTTTTAATAATTTGAATTATGAGGAAATTTTTACTTTTACTGGAGCTCTGTGAACAATCAAACATTCATGCTTTCTGTTCTGCACTGCTGAAACCCTAATAATGGTCCACTTTACAAGCTGTAAAATGTGACATATAGCCCAAAGTCTAGCCAGTCATTTGGACTGGCAGTCCTCATTGTTCTGCCGGTCCTTCAGGACATTTTGCCAGCTATAGCTGGAAGCTGGCAGGTTTTCGTATGGACTGATAGACATGTATAGTGCATCATCTCTCTGTCTACATGTCATGATGTGATATTCCCAATGGCCTATGCTGGTACTTAGTGGTAGGAGTGTATTACCAGTTACAAATTGCACATGGCTATAAAATTGATGGTGTGAAGTAGAGATCCTTTTTACCCCCATTGTATCATCCATGTGGATCCCTATCCCACTGTGCTGCATAACGACAGTCTGTAAGATCCTAACAGTAGTACATGGTACACTGGGGCCTTGTTTCCATCAAATATGCAGTGCCAGCCTCTGAACATACATCTGGGGACTGGCTGACACAAGGTATCACCAACCATAATTGGTTTTGGAGCACTCCCTACTGACTAACTACCAGTCAGGGAACACATTCATACATGCATGCAGCAAGAATGTTACATCTTGCCTAGTGTCCTAATTAGGGCTAACCACCCAAGGCGTTGCATGAGACCCCATCCACACGTCCTCCTGTCACCAACCATCGGGGGCAAATTGCCTCCAGATTAAGACACTACAGACATTTAATTGGACTGAAACGTGATTAGACAGTGTGAAGGTTGGCTGTTTGTGCGGGAAAGTGAAAAAGTCGGCTGATCTGAAGCACAACTTGTACCTTGGAGCTGCTCACTTAATTGGCTTCAATGTCATGGGGACAGCGACAGGTCTGCTTCTTTATTTCAGGTCCCTGGGTCCCCACCCATCATCACGCACACCTGCTTCCTGCCTCTTACCCATGTAACTTTTTCCCTTTTCCATGTATTCTGGTTTATGAGTTATCCTCCCTTTTCTCACTTGGTTACATTGTAGGGAACACTGCACAGGGTACGTAGCCACGTAGTCTTAGTATTGGATAGACCCTTTTCTTGTTGGTCTACAGGATATAGACAGTCGACCATAAAATTATTCATGACACAGTTGTGCTCCACGTGCATTTAGTCCCCAAACTAGAACATGTTTTGATGTGAGGTCTTGAGTATGGAATCAAGTTATTGACTAGCACAGACTGTGAAGGTACAGAAAGTATACCAGATATGTATTTTCGTTTCCTGACTCTCTCCTTGTACATCCCCTCTCCAAAGACTCAAATTTCCTCAATCAGTCGTGTCAGGCAATCTTTCAATCCTTCATGCGCAACCTTTAGCACACCTAGGAAGAGCACCTCAGGTTAATCGGGAGCAATTCATGCCATGGGGAGCACCAATTTATGGTCTAGCAGTTAAGTTGCTCAGGGTATACAGCGCGTCCCAGGGTATGAAGAGCACCTCAGCGAATGAGGAGCACCTCGATATGAGGTGCACTTCAGGATTTCTGGAGCACCACAAGGCTTGAGGACAACTAGTCTGGTGAGTAAAGACCTCAAGATCAACAAAATAGGGGGAAAAGGCTTCTCAATGGATTTCAACTATTTGATTCCTACTTTTTCAAGAAAAAAAGAGTTGCCACTCTAACCTCGGGAAAGTGCCCAACATCCAACATGGCCACTATAGAAATAGGTCAACATGATAAATTGTAATAAGACCAAAACTACTCCAGCTAGAAACACAAGTAATAGCTTTGCTAACATCAGCATTTCAAGATTTATTTATGAGGGTAATTTTCAAAGGTCAAGGTCACAGTGAAACCAATATGGCTGCCAAAAAATGCAGATTAATTCAGATAATTACCAGGAAATGAAAAAATGTCTAAACTAAAGTGACATTTTTGAACCAGGTTTCTCACTGGCTTTCAGTTTTATACCTTCTTTTTCAGTAATAATAAATCTTGCCCTGGGAGAGTGCCCAGTATCCTAGAAACTTATGTAATAGCATCATTAACATTAGTATTTGGAGATTTACTAATGGTCAAGGTCAAATTAGCTCATTAAGAAACCAATATGGCTGCTATAAGATACTGATAGATATCACATTCAAACAGAATGATAGGACAATATCAAACTGGAAGTCAAGTGATTATCATGCACTTCATAATATTTATCAGTTGTGTGTTGTATCCTAAAATGTCATTTGTTTCATAATACTACAAGCTTTAGAGATACCATATCCATTCAGTTATGTATATATTGGTGAGTTGGAGCGGAAACTGGGGTTTTGCAATACACCACCTCCATCTGGTGCCACTTCTGCACTCTACTAGATACAGATCATCCAGCCCATGAGGGTACAAGGCATATATACAGGTTTTCAGTATTGACTGAGACAGGATGAATGCTGATTGTGATTATTGTTTTCAAGGAATATCAATAAGACACATTGCTATAAAACTTGTAATATGTATCCAATCTATTTTGGTGAAATTATCATTTGCTTGAGAGAGACCAAGCTCCAACTGCTATGTCACCGTTTTGCCAAGAATCAATGCACATCTATGTGGAAATACATTTAAATTGCTTTTTTCTCTCCTTTTGAAGAGTGGTTTAACCTTCATGCTTTTCTGAATGGGACAATATGACCCACACTGTCTAGAATATATTGCTTGAAATTCTGCAATTTAGCTTTTGTACAACCTTTGTCTGAATTGATCTTTGTAAGTCACAGTTTGACAGGGACAATAGCTGATCCAACTCACTAAGACCAACTATTCTGATCTTACTAATCTGTAGGCAGAGTATAGAACTGTTCAGTACACAATGAACAGAATAATCTAGGCGCAAAACCATTATACACAAGTGGCATGCAATTATTTCTAGCTTACTGCACCTCTCAAATAATGTGAACTTGAGCAAGTAATTTATAACCTACCTGATCATATATCGTAATACAAGAAGAAATCACTTGTTTTTATCAAGAAATTATGGCTCAACATGAAGAGATGGAACAGGTATAGCCCATTAGATCTATATAAGGACATTATTCATATCACCCTAAATCTGTGCAGGCCAGTTAAGGTCTGTAGAAAGTGAAATACTCCTCAAAAGAACACACTGCAAAGTAAATGCTATCATTTATATCTTTAGAGTGTAAAGTATTTTTATCATTTCATTTTGAAGAAAACACATAGTTTATAATCATTTTGAAACCACATTGTCAAGGTAATACATCTCCATTGGGAGTGAAAAATTAAGCTTTGACTACGACCCTCTTTTGTGGCAGCTACATTAAATTTATTGCACTCATTTTAAGAAACGAGAAAATTCATATTTTGTATATTAGATATCTAACCTATAAGATGTGCGAGTACTATGTTTTCTAGAATATCTGCACAAGATCTATGTCCCACATTCCATGGGAACATGTGGATAAAAATGGAGGGAACATTAACATTCAGCCGACTCTTGCGTTTCAAAGAGTAGTGTCTGAGTCTGCCCACCTTTATCAGGGCATTACACACAATTATGTGAGAACATAACTATACAGGCACTGTGAGTTTAGTTTGCGATTCTCATTCTTGATCTACATAAATGACAGCAATGTCACATTTGATATTTTAAGTCCTTCTATAGATTAAAGGACTCTGTCTCTCTCATGTATGGACTATCGGTATCATTAGAACTAGAGGACCTTTGAATAAATTGGATCATACAACTCGTAAATGTGCATATCTAACTCTGGGACTTCTATCATTCATGGCAACCATGTCCATATGAATCCTGCATAAATGAATCTTGTGGAATAGATACAAAAGAAAAAAGGATAAAGTCAATACTTTCAGTTTAACATTGTATTATCATTAGGGTTATTTCTCTCAGTATTTTATGGCAGCCATATTGGTTTCTTGATCTAAGGCAACCATGACATTATAGGTGGTACTGATGGATAGATCTCTTCATGCCAATGTTTATAAAACCTAATACTGTATATGAGTTAATAAGCACACAAACAAAGCCCTGAACAGGGTTAGTCACCCCCTCTTTTTGCTCATATCTTAGACATATGTTTCTATCTTAATTAGTTCTCTTTTTCAGAGTTTATCACTCTGAGCTACTTCCATGGATGCAATGTTAAATTTTGAATCTTTGCTTGTGGCAGATGGTGGCAAGCTGTAGGGTGTAAATCTGAGATCCGTGCCAATTGGATGGGAAATATGCTAAAAAAAATTAAAACTCGAAAATGTATGCTTTTTACTCTAGAACCTATTTATATATATGATGACATATTCTAATCCAGAAGGGGAGAGTGTTAGATTGATTTTCTAAGTAATGACACAATGATAAAAAAAATAACCCCTATGGTAAGAGTTGGGAGGGCAATACGTCCATTACCATGCTTTTGAACATCCTAAAGGGCTTTTGAATAGGTGAGCCTTGTATCTATATAAAAGCTATTACAGGTAGCAAAATGAGATTTACAGGTCAAATAGAGTAATGATATTCGGGTACTCATATTTAAATATTTAAATATAATTATACCCTTTAACCAGAGCTCTCGTTTCATGGTAACTGACTTATCTTGTGATATTATTTTATCAAATCTCTATCAGATAATGTACTTTAAAATGTTCTTAGTTTACTCTAGTAACACTTAATAATGTTATCTTTCAAGGCAAACTAATATTACAAGTGAGACAACAGGCATTCTAATTTTACTAACTATTTACTTTAATTTTCTTCAAAAGGACATGGCCATTTTGCCTAATTTCAACGTTTGATTTGCCACAAATGTTTGTAAAATATCAATAGGCGTGACAAATTTATACCTTTGTATAGGTAATGAAGTCTACAACAAATGACATGAGGTCTCCTTATGGTTTAATTCAGTCTGCTTCACACAGTTATCAATGTAAGGCAGTGATTCCACAATTGACCTTTGAAAACCATCCCAGTGGATAGATCTTTAAATGGTGATGTTAATAATGCTATTGCATATGTTTCTAGCCGGATTAATTCTGATTTTATAACAATTTACCATTTGACCTATTTTCATGTCTGTCATGTTGAATTTCTGGCACTTCCCAAGGGGTAAGCTGGCAAACTTTTTTTTTCTCTTGGAAATGTAGCAAGAGAGTTGAAATCTAATAAGAAACCTTGTTAGAAAATTTCACTTCAGTTTAAACATTTTATCATTCATTTTTTGGTATTTATTTGAATCAATTGGCAATCTTTGGCAGACATATTGATTTCTCTGTGACCTTGACTTTTTGAAATGACTTTAATATATAGATCTTAAAATGCTGATGTTAATAAAGCCATTACATATGTTTCTAGCTGGAGTATTTCTGGTTTTATGACAATTTTCCACATTGACCTATTTCCATGGGGGCCATGTTGGATTTCGGGCATTTTCCCAAGGGGTAGAGTGGCAAACTATTTGGAGGTATCAAAGAGCTAAATCCATTGAGAAACCTTTTCCCCCTTTTTTGTTGGAACTATGCCTTATTTTATGCTCTACTTACTGGACTAAACCTCAGGGTATGAGGAAGAGTTCATTATTGATGAGCAGTTCATAGTATAAGGAACGCCCCAGGGTATAAGGAACATTCTAGGTTTGGCAGTGCATTATTTACGTCTACTGATGACACGTTGAGTCCACTCAAAGCCCAGAAGTACAGCATTACGACGGATCAAAGCCTCGGTTAAGCTTTCTAGCATTAGGTATCTTAAACGTGTGCGGCTGTAATCCTTCATGCATTCATCTGGAGGAAGCCTGAGATACATATTTTGTACACATCTCATGGACCACATGAAAACAACAAAAAATGAATGAATCAATGAATCAATACATAAATAAAAGAAACAGATGTGAGCTTCATTTCACAACAATACTCTCTTGCTGACATATCTCTGTACCAGACCTTGGGGTCTGCTTTTTCCCAACATTCTGCAGTCTATCCACAGCTACAACAGGTAGCTGTGAGGACACCAAATCCACACACTGCCCACTAGGTTACCGTACCACACCTGACAGTAAACATGGACAGGAGAGTGATAGCCCATGTGTTCCTGTTTGTTCTACCGAGCTGACACAGAATGGTAATGGGACAGAGAGGAGGTGGTGGCAGAGGTTGTAAACAGGAATACCTCCAGATCAATTGCAGAAATCAATGAGCCTTAATGGAATTACGTTCGTGTTCGATGTATTAGCATGCCCCGGTCCGGGCTGGTTACTTCTTAGTAAAGTCTAGGCGGAGCCAGAATGTCATTTACTGGATTGGGTTTTCATGTGTATTTCATCGATACCATTTAGTTTTGTTTTCTGGGTGTTTGGCTGCAGCCCAGTGACAGAGCTAACAGCCATGGATAAAAAGGTACTAGTTTTAGACGTGTAGGGATGACGAATAGTGAGAATGTTGAAGTATTCTGGCAATGATAAACAAAAATAGCTAACCAAGTAGCACTTGTCCGACAGGTGAATCTTGCACTGACTAATGCACAGTGATGATATGGGAGCATTGCAAGGTTTACAACCAGAAAAAATACTCTAAAAGTAATCATAACCATTATTACACTACTCAGCATTGAACAGTTGTGACAAAACAGGGAACATGATAACATTAAGGGAAATACCCACAAATACTCTAAATACAATATTTAAGGATATATGACCAAAAGAGTAAAAAATAATAACCGAAAACAAGTCTAGGGCAACTTTTTCTAAAGAACCTGATTATGCTATAGCCAAAACTCTATTGTCATTCTTATTTAGAATTCCAAAAGAATGTTTTTCCCCAAATTTAGCACATTTGTTGACATTTGGTTGCCATGGAAACCATTATTTTGTTCTTTTTGAATAAAAAGTTATTAACCTGTCCATAAGGTTTTCATAACTGAAAACAGAATCGAATTATCCCTTCTAGATCCAAAACTATGGATGATTATGTTTAAATATTGTTATTTTTCCCAATAATGGCATTTTTTATGCATTATGTCATAATATTGTAGTGGTCAGTGGAAAATGTCATGGAGAAACCGGGACTCGAACCCAGGACCCTCCAACTTCGAAGCGGAAGCTCTACCCCTGAGCTACTTCCCCTGGCCTGACATTCTCTACCTTCCAACTACCCTGGATCGGTATGGTATACATAGGGGGAGTGACACAATCAAGTGAACAGTCCCTCTGAAGGCTCTGCGCACCCGACGGGGGAACGAACCCCTACACTCCTCCCAACCAGCTTCAACCGTATCCCGCCAGAACCGGTCCTCCAGTCCAGTCTGAACGGTACCAGTACTGAGTCACACACAGCCTAACCTACCTCCTGTTCCCAGGAGTAACTGTGGGTGCCACCTGTTTCCAAGTCTCCCCAGCACTAGCAAGTTGAAGCGCTTGTCTATACCATACCGGCCCATGTACCGAGCTCTCTAAAGGTCCCCCTTGCGAGGCAGGACCACTCGGTTTCTCCACCAGTGTAGTGGTCAGCGGAAAATGTCATGGAGAAACCGGGACTCGAACCCGGGACCCTCCAACTTCGAAGCGGAAGCTCTACCCCTGAGCTACTTCCCCTGGCCTGACATTCTCTACCTTCCAACTACCCTGGATCGGTATGGTATACATAGGGGGAGTGACACAATCAAGTGAACAGTCCCTCTGAAGGCTCTGCGCACCCGACGGGGGAACGAACCCCTACACTCCTCCCAACCAGCTTCAACCGTATCCCGCCAGAACCGGTCCTCCAGTCCAGTCTGAACGGTACCAGTACTGAGTCACACACAGCCTAACCTACCTCCTGTTCCCAGGAGTAACTGTGGGTGCCACCTGTTTCCAAGTCTCCCCAGCACTAGCAAGTTGAAGCGCTTGTCTATACCATACCGGCCCATGTACCGAGCTCTCTAAAGGTCCCCCTTGCGAGGCAGGACCACTCGGTTTCTCCACCAGTGTAGTGGTCAGCGGAAAATGTCATGGAGAAACCGGGACTCGAACCCGGGACCCTCCAACTTCGAAGCGGAAGCTCTACCCCTGAGCTACTTCCCCTGGCCTGACATTCTCTACCTTCCAACTACCCTGGATCGGTATGGTATACATAGGGGGAGTGACACAATCAAGTGAACAGTCCCTCTGAAGGCTCTGCGCACCCGACGGGGGAACGAACCCCTACACTATTTCAATACACAATTGAGTTAAGGGCTATCTTAAATTTCTCCATGTTGCTGACATTGCATGTTTGAGATCTTATATTTCTGTAGTTATTTTGGGTATTTTATCATGCAAAGTACTAAAATGTAGCTGAAGACATGAATTTGAAAAAAGGGACTTTCCCCATATGTTACGATTTCCCAAGTTTTGTCACAATTTATCAACGTAGCCTTTATGAAATTTCAGAGTACATGACAACAACACACAGCTGGCACAGGGCCAAAGAGGCGGTGTATTTTCTATTCACTAACGCTAACATAATAATTATCTCCACGAGAATATTACAGCACAAAATGACGTAAACAGTGTCACCGACCTATCTGCTACTAAAAGGCAGTTCCTGCCGTACATATGCCAATCTGTTTTAAGTTATTACATACATATAAGCCAGACCTAGCATGTCCTTCCTTCATCATTTACATACAGGCAGCTGGTGCAGGGAGACGACCTTCTCCTCTATGTCCGTTCGCATGGCGCCCATTCAGGATACATGAGTAGGAAATGCCCGCTGTCTGTAGGCTTTAAACCTTTAAAGGCCCAATATAGTGCGCTGGTTGCCCTGATGCACCAATACAGTGCTGTGAGCAGACTCGCCAGCACTGTATTGGTGCATTATACAGACCCTGTGGAGTGCATCAACCCTGTAGGATCGGCATGCTGCTCCAGTGCATTCATAGTAAGGGCAGTTACCAGCAATTCTCTCAAGTATCTTGCCGACCAGGGAAGATGAGCCTGAAGGCAACAGGCTGCCCCTATATAGGCCTAACTCGTGAGTCTGTAGTTGGGAATCTGTCCTGACAAAGGCCATTTATAATTCACTACGACACGGGCAGGATGCATCTGTGCCCGGGACGTTACTGACACTGGTTATACAGGCCTCCTCTTGCCATAAGCTCTGCATGACCAGTTGTTGTATATGATTGCTATTGTTTGCTGTCGCCAATGTGGTATTGAAAGCTGCAGGTGTTTTTTTCCTACCTTTTCTTATCTTAATACAGCTAGCTGGACTAGCTTTTGGACACTGACCGGGATGTGAGTATATATGTATCTTTGTTATTCGTAAACGTTGAATGCTACTTTTTGTATGAGTTATCATTTCCCTATTACCTATGCAGCGATTTGTGTGTTGTCGCGACGGATCAGGTTTGGACTATTCTATAGACCTGCTATAGGATTATTCTTTGAGGAAGAATTGCATACCGGAACTTTCCCTTGGCCGGTATACATTAGGCCAAAAAAAAATATTGTAAGTTTCCGGTAACATGCTCCAAAAAGTTGAGGTAGGTAGGTCGGATTTTGTTTTTGACTGAACAGATTTTGACATATTTATTGAATTGTTATTATTGATTATTACCCAAGGGATGATTGATTTCATCCCTAACACCAGCCAAACCCTAGGATCTCGGGTAGAAATGCTGGATTCCATGTTTGAACCCAAGCAAAGCCTCAAAAAATTAGAAACATGAAATTAATATGAAAATTATGAAAATAGTATGGAAAACTTATGAAAAATATGAAAAAAATATGAAAATGATATGAAAGTTTTCTTCAAAAAGTCTGAGGTCGGCACCCTTTTGCTGAGGTAGGTCGGGTGACCGGAAATAAAACTTTTTTTTTGGCCTTACTTAACTGCTCCGAGATGCACCGTACCTCGGGAGTAGTAATTTCATTGAACGCGAAAGTAGAAAAAAGAAGGTATTCTAATTACTTGAGACTTCTAGTCCTATCTGTCCACCCTTTCGATGGTACGGTTTCGGGTATACAGGCAAAAAGGTGGGTTCCCTAGGTAATGCTATTTGCCTGAGCTGATGATAAATACCTGAGAGTGGGTTAACATGGGAGTGACTTGCGCGCTTTGCGTCAGGTAATGGATATTGACATGAAAATTGATATATTCATCGATGGTATTTATCTCACTGAATAAGGAGCAGGGGTATTTATAGAAAATATATCAGGAAATGTGCACATTGGAATGTGGAAAAAAATATGTGTTAATGGCACTCTGAAGTTTTCAAACAAATAGAAAATAATTCATTATGCACACAGAGTTATTAGAGACTTACAGGTATAAGATTGAAGTTAAAAGTACGTATACGGAATAGATGGATAAATAGAAAAAAAAACAACTAGCAACAACCCCCTCAAACAGGAGAAGCCTGATAGGCGTAATCAGTGATAAAGATTAGATTGGAGGAATAGAGAGTTGTTAAGGTTATAGAAAGTAGAGTAAAACAAGGAATATGAAGTTTAGGGTATAAATAACTGAGAAGGAGGAGAAGGGGTGAGTGTCAGTCAGCGGCCTATTAGGCAGGCGGCGCTGTAGAATCAGATCAACCGGTGGCGGGCGGCCGAGCAGCTCACAAAGCAGCTCAGTGGTGATGTGAGCGCCGTCTGGAGAGCCATAGGGGAGGCTTATGGGGACATTGGCTCGTGGGTGGGATAGATCCACGGTGAGTAGAAGGAGGTGGAGGGTGAGGTGGGGGTGAAAACAGGAGTCCATCCTTGTTTTACCAATATAGCATCTGCTCATCCCTACTCACCTACTCCTGTCCAGACTGACAGGGGCGGGGGCAGTGTCCTTCTCCTAGTGCCATCTGGTGAGTAGGTCACCCATAGTGACAGCAGGACATGCCGCTCGACAAGGCAGGCCAAGGGGGTCAGCTACCAAGGTCATTGGGGTGGTCAGATTATGGCTGCCTTACCCTGTCCAGTGGTCTGTTTTATGACGTAAATGACTCAGCATATAGGAGGAGGGTAGTTTATAGCATTACACGTGGGATGTCTATATAGCATGTATGATGTGTGCATTACATGTCTGTCTACCTCACATCGCCTTTTGTATGATCCCCCATTAAAAACATTCTTTTTTTTTTGTATGAGCCTCATTAAGTGAGGCTTTGTTGCCATAGTGCTAGTACCTGCCCTGTAATGCTGTACTAAAGTAATGCTGTAGTAAAATGACCTTCATCATTTTTATGGATCGAGATTGCATCTAAAATATGGTTCAGTTTTTCCCTCCTTCCACCTCCTCTTTTGTCTTGTTTGGATACTGCCTTTCATGTGGCGTCCTATCGTATATTCCTAAAGTGAATACATGAACATATAGTGTGTCCCACACTCATGGACATTGATAAGCCGTTCATGAATGTATACAACACCCTCGCTGAGAGTGCACCCCAGATGAGAGATAGATAAGAACACTTACCTTGAAGAGCCGTAGGATATTGGCAACCATGATGGACACAGGGCTTGCCGCGGCACCGATAACACCAGCCACGGGCTTGGACGGCGAGGAGACAGGCAAACTGTGATCGGGGCAGCGAAACTCCTTGGTGTCCAGAGTGTTCATGTGGGCTTTGATAAATGCCAGGGACTGCTCCAGAGCGTAGGTGTCCCTGAGACAAGTGTCGAGGATGTGCACACCAAGTCTGATGCCCTTAAGCAGGGTGTCATCCTGGTTGATGCGGTCTATGGCGAAGAGCATGGCCTCCATGCGCTGGATGCCCTTGTCCTCTTTGATGGCTCCACACAGATGACCACCCTGCCCCTTCTCGTGCATGGGGAACAACCCACCCAAGATGATCTCCCCATCCATTTTCACCTCCTGCATGTCAGCCGCCTTAACGGGTGGCAAGACACTGAAGCCTCCTGCCGCTTCAGTGTGGAGATGGAGTAAGAGCAGGCAGGCCAGGGGCAGGAGGAGCCTGCAGCCCCACCCTGGAGTCATCCTCCCACCGCTCTAAGTCCTTCTCCCCCTGTTCCACCTGATGGTCTCCAGCAAGGCTTGCATAGTAAAGCTCTGCATTATGAGTAGCTCAAGTGAGCACTTCCATTGCTCAACACAGTCATATTGATGAGGGTGTGTGTGTATGGGTCATGTAGGGTTAAGAGTAAGACTTCTTAAGTAAGTGTCATGGAGCACTACTTGGGCGGAAGCTGATTCGTGTACAAAAAATCTTCTTTGGGGCCATGTATGATCTGAAATTTGATGAGCAGCTCACTTAACTCTGCAAGCAGCTAGTGTCACAGGTTCTGGATGCGTCTGTGAGCAATTAAAACAAGGTAATCAGCTTAAAAAGGCAATGTCCTCTTCATTCCTGGCCATGCACAGCAGTCACGCCCGGAGCACTGCCCATCGGCCAGAGGTATTTCCCGGCGTTGCTAGTGGCGCTTCCCCTCCTTGTTGCCCGCCAACCTACTGCACAGGCACACGCTGTCCTCCTGCTAGGCCAAATTACTCCCGCTGTTATTATAATACAGCTAAAAACCTCTCCTCCAGGCAGGGCCGCCACACATATCCATTTCTCCTGGGACTGGAGCAACTTAACATCCACTGGCCTGTATTTTGTTATTGCGCTCCTTGTCGTATAGGCGGTACACAAAATGTAATTTCATAGGCATCAAATGGGGTCATTATCATAAATAGGTACTGAGTTCACGTGCTTTAACGTCATTTCTAACTTAAATATCCTCAATTGAAAGATAACCCGAAACTTTGGTTTAGGAAAGATAACATGCAACAAAGTTATGATACAGTTCTAAATGATGTGGACATATCCTCCTTAAGTGTAGCAGTAACTACTCCAAACAGTGAATCTCCAATACATGCGGTGAAGCAGAGAGATAGTTGAAACTTGCAAAGCACTTAGGATAATCCCCCTGGAGTGCTGGAATGTTGAGTGGAAGATCTGAGCCTCAGCTATAATTTCTGTCACCTGGAGACGACAGCAGTGATTGTGGCCAGGTACAGCAGGGTAAGGGAGCAGCTCATGTCGTCAGGTGAGAGCAGCTCGGGAGCAGCTCACTCCTACAGGTCGTGCAGAGAACTCACTCACTACTCCAGGCACCAGATAGCAGTGCTCAGACCCGCCTCCGTCGTCTCCACTGCCGCCGCTGTCTGCCCTACCCCTCCTGTTCCTCCTCCTTCCCTCCTCCAGGTTCCTGCTCCTCCTGCTCCTGCCTATGACTTACCCTGTAGTCGGCCCACCACCCGCTCCACGTGTGTTCCTGGACAACGGCGTCGCCTAGCTGCGTCGTCGCTACCTATGAACAGTAGCTAAGGGGCCTCCTACCGTCGCCGCCCACCCTGTCCGCCACTCAGCAACTCAGTGACTCACTCACCGACTCCGGCCTCCTGCTCTCCACTCTGCTCCTGCCAGTAAAAATATGGCCACTGCTCCAGGGGAGGCTACATGTATACAGGAGGTGAATGATGCTGCTCCAACAGGCGGTCCTACAGCGACTGCAGCAATAAATCACTTTTCTTTGTCAAAAATGGCAAATGTTTTAGTGCTTAATTACTGAATTGAAATTAGATTTTACATCTACTCTCACAAGTACACACTTGCGCACCGCAAAGGGATGTATCTTAATTCTTTTGTCTTGCGTTATTTAGATTTGAATTTGGCTAGCTACTCTAACTGATTATATCGACTGCAGTCATGATGCATATTAGGAGTTCCAAGTTTCATGTGGGTATAAGCAGAACGGAACTGGCTAAAAAGGGTCCTGAAAGTCATTTGGGGCAGTGCACCTCCAGTGAGAACAGGTAAAGATGCATTGCTGTCCTCCGAGGGAGGCAGTGTGGACTTTCAAGAGACAACTGAGCAGCTCTCCTGGGGACCTGTGCACAGGTAACTAGATCTGGAGACGGTCATCTGTAGCGGTCACACGAACAGACTGATTAGATCTGGTCATCTCTAGTGAGCTGCTCCCCTCCGCTCACACTACCTGTGTCCTGCCCTGCTGCACACTAACCCATACACGCCACCCTCACTGTAAATTGAATATAGTCCTCCTTACCAGGACACACCACAGATCAGGCAGAGTTCTCCTTAGCAGAGCGATCTAAACCATGAATACCCCTGAAGTACACATTCTAAATCAAACATGGTATTCCTAAGCCGGATAACAAGTGTACGGTGTAAATTGAACATTGTACTACCTTGCAGGCTCTGGGTGTATCACTATCATAACTCAAACAAATCCCAGTATTGTAGCATGTTCCGGAGCATTATTGGTCAAAATAAAGTTTGGTTTACGACCTACCTCAGCAAAAGAGGCCGAACCTCAGATTTCTTTTAAAGGATTCTTTTTCATAATTTTTCTTTTTTTTCACATTTCTCATAATTCTTTGTTTATATCTCTTCTTTTTTCACATTGATTTCATGTTTTTGATAGAGTTTTTTTGTGTGTGTTCAAGTAAAGTATCCACGATTTCTCCCCGAGTTTTTAACGTTTTGGCTGGTATGATAGATAAAATGGATCTCTGGTTGTTACTGATTACCTTACCAAGTTTCTTTTGGCCTTGCTCAAAAAGAGAAACACAAAGTCAACATCACCGGGACTTCATCCTACGGAGGAAGGCTTAATGTAAGTCAACATAATTCTATATAGCAGGGCATACTGTAAATATATCAGTTTTTTTGAGAGGACGACACTTTTATGAAATACATTATATCAAATTGCCCAATTCTTGAACGTTTCTTGAGAAAATAACATTTTATAGATAAAAGCGATTACATGTTTTGTCATGTTAGGACTCTTTTGTGTGATAAAGGCGTTTGAAGGTGGCCCGTTCCTGTTGGGGAAGGTTTATAGGTGGGGTGATTCGTACACTGAGCGACCCAGCCTCCCCGCGCCTCAGTGTCTGAGCAGCTCCTGCAGGCGGCGTCCGACCTGACCCTTAGTAAGTGCTGACAGAACTACTCTTGAGCTGCTCACTACCTTGTCATTCTACATGCTTACTTCCATTCCCCCCTGAGCTGCTCTCTTTACACGAATAATCTGCCATTGATATCTTCTCTATCGCCGCTCTATTATATCTGTCTGCCCTAAAGAGACCCCTTTCGATTCTGTAGCCTTGTACCTGCATCTAGTCGAGGCGTTCTTGATAATGCTGGTGAACAGCAGTTGGAGTTTTTCCCCCCTCATTTCGATTAATGACATTTGAGACGACTGACGCTTATTTGCTATGTAGAGAGGAGCAGACACCCCTCTCAGTACTTGACGGCTCCAGGGCCCAAGGATTATAATTTAATGTCTTATCCAATAGGATACGGAGCGTTCGCTCATAATCCGATCTTAGCCTTGGCCACAGAATAATATTGATGTGTCACCTAGTGCCCGGCATTGCAATTATCCACAGTAATAGCTCAGCTGAACTGCTGAAGAGCAAGATAGGGTTATATTCTGCAACACTAATAATTAGTATATACTATTTGTAAACACATATCAGATAGGGTAGAGGGGCGATGGCGATTTCTGATCTGTCTCCATCATTTATTTAGATAAGCCTATTATAAATAGGTGTACATCGACAGGATTAATACACATATGGTGGGAAATACATCATAATTTCTGTTCTGTGAACTTAATATCTGCTTGATATTGGCATTCTGGACGGGAAAAACAAGACGCATGTTAATGTACATTTAGATGTTGTGTCAATGATGTATTGCTGTATGGCAATACAGTTTATGCATGGATACATGTGATACTACTTTGATATCTCAGGCAAGAGCTCATAATCAAGACTCACCACTAAATATGGTAGCATAATCTCCTCTAGCATAAATTTAGCCTCGAGGAGGCAAATAACATTGAGATTAAAGAGTAATGTTGACTGATCCCCTAGCTGTCACTTGAACTAGTGTTTTCCACTCTATTCAGAGGATAATCCCCACCAAGGTAGAAGCAATCATAACTTCATTCATTAATCTTGATCCCATCATCTCGACATGACAGGCCACTCAAAAGTAAAGAAGAGTTTCCCTTAGATAAGATCATTTTGTAAACAATATATTGCAGATTATGGACACTTGCTTCCCTCTGTACTCTCCTATTAACAATTTTTCACCCAACATATTAAATTGTTTTTGGAATTCTAATGTGTCTCCATAATTCACATTAACAAATATCCTAGCAATGATAGGGCAAAGAAGAAAGTCAGTTCTTTGGAACTGTGCTCATAAGAAGTGGTTAATTAGTTGGACGCAAAACGTGTACTATTCTTCCCTCCGACACCTTTTACTGTGTTTTTCTAGGAACATTAAAAGGGACTTTCTCCACTAGGTTTCTTAACCTTATTGATGGTGTTATCTTAATGAGCCTACCTTGTTATCCATCTAGTATATCTTTTTCTGGGTTAGAAAAAGATAGTAAAAAGAATGCCTTTTTATCTTCCGTTGGCATATTACAAGTCGGTGAGTCTCGGAAAAGCAAAATAGAAGTTTCCTAGTGGGTTTCTTCTGGCACCTGCAGAAAACGATTTACTTACTCTATGAAATGCCTATCCACATACATGTACAGTGAGATGTCGTGATAATCTATAAAATTTAATAGATTTTGAAAATCTGTAGAAACGTGAGTTTCTCTTTATTTTTACAGTGTTAGTGAAAATAGTCTTATGTATGAGTATTCGACTAAAGTGAAATCTAAATCAATAATTAGCCTATCAAGAAAAGGAAGCTAAAGGCATCAGTACCTTGTAAAGTACACAGCCATTAATAAACCACACCCCCAGGTTGGGGCACTTCATATATATATATATATATATATATATATATATATATATATATATATATATATATATATATATGTGACCCATCAAGGGAGAACACCCCTCCGTGGGGGATTTTTAATTCCCCATTTGGCCACCAGGGGCATTGGAGGGCAAGATAACTCTAAAATCATTATAAAAATACATTTAGGTAACTTTTGATGCAGAATTCAATGGTTTCATTTAAAATGCACCATTTCTGGTAGAAATGGCCCATATTTGGATGGTAAAATGAACATTTTTCATGAAAAATCAACCTATATGCCTGTTCCTGTTTGCCATGGCAACCATTCCAATAATTGAATTTTGGCAGATTTTTATGTCAGTTTTGGGGGATACACACCAGAAACCCAAAACTGAAAACAGAAATGGAAGATTCCTTCTAGATCAAAATCTATGATAAAAAACATTATGTCATTATAAATTTTTTATGAAAAAGGCTGATTTATTGTGTTTTTAGACATTATTATAGTTTATAATGTATTTAGAGCTTAATCATCGATTTCAGATATGAATAATGACCTATGTTCAAGGAGGGCTTCTGACATAACTACTAGGAATATTTAACCCAATGATGTCTCATTTTAAAGATCTTGAGATGAACTTTGATAATGAATTCCCTGCAGAAGGGTGTTTTTGCTTGACTGGTCACATATATATATATATATATATATATATATATATATATATATATATATATATATATATATATATATATATTGCTAACAAGAGTCGACCGAAATGCCCAGGTATCTGGGGAAAATGTAATGTCCAAATTTGGAAAAATGTTCAAATTTCGGGAAATATTCCCCCTGGCATATCTTCAGAATCAAGACAGCACTTTCCGCTATAGCATAGAATCATTTTCCTTTTAGATATTTCTTTTCAAAAACATACTTTCTGGTCAAAAGTGCAAGAATAGGGGCTGTCACGCGTCAAGCCGCAGACCCATGCCAGAAAATAGTTGAGTTCCTCCGTGGAACCACACACACGCCACCACCATTTTACTCTAAATCTGTTCTTACAAATCCATAGCTGTTAATGCATGTTCATTCCTTGTGTAATGCATGGTTATTGTTCATCCAGACTCAGTTTATGTCATGGGCACCCTATAGTGGTGACGGTCTGTATTTTGACCAGCCTATTACATTCATGACAACAATCAGACTGACCTGAAGTACCTGTACCTTCTAATGGTGGCATGATATTGATCCATAGGAATATGTAACATTGCTACACTCATTAAGCTGTAGGCATTAGGGCTTGTATATATGGCCTTATCTATGATCTAACTGTAATTACTATTGAGGTTTAAGGGCTGGTCATACCATACATGCGTACTGGCTATGTTGGCCATCTATTCTTACGTTTAGCACCTGGGGAACAGAACAATAATGTAATGATGGGATGGTTTAAAATGAGAGATCACTTTAAAGATATACTTTCATTTTGCATCTATTACCCTTATTTTGCCTCCAGTACTATCTGAAATTATGAATACCCCCACAATGTTAGGAGCTTCCCTAGAGTTTGTGTCTCCCCTGGAACTGTCTTTTCTATCACCTCCACTGACACATGTATACATCCATGCATAATCATCTGTGAAATTGACTTATACTATGTTTTCTTTTCTCACCATGGATATTACCTTAGCTGTCGACAATCGTTATTTATATATGGGTATACTCTATTCTCTATGGTGATATGCACATTGAGGTAGGTGTGCTGATATCATGCACTCCCATGTTGCTTAGGACCGCTTCTGTGTTGCCTGGGGACGTTGCTATGTTGGTTGCAATGTTGCTTCACTCCGTTTTGATTTTGTCTAGTTTTTTTATTCATTGTTATCAATTTCTTAATTCTGTACTTATTGATACTGCTTCAAAATGTAGTAATTATCTGAAGTACCATACAATAAATACAAATCACAAGCTCACCAAATAGTGCCTCGCAACTCGTGCACAAAAGTGTTGTTCAATAAGAGTATATTACTCGTTCACTTACTCACTGAATCCACCATCAGAATACGCTCCCCAATAAGCTCATACAATGAAAACCCCTCACTCAATTCCACCTTAGAATGTACACATTGTCTACTAAACTTCAGCTTCTTTCAAGCCATGCGCCTGTTTATATTGTCAATATCAATACCCCAGCCAGGCCAAGCTGCTCCAAACAAGTGACAGCCGCCACTATGAGCTGCTCGCGGTCATTGATCAGACACCACATAAACCCCATTGATCTATCACCTGTGGAGGTGATCGGACTGGCATCGATTATTCATCGGCTCCTGCCCTGCCAGCTTGTAGCCATCCTCACTGCGACCAATTACCAGCTATCTTCTGCAGCACATACACCCCTGGGACATGCCCGCTGGAAGTGAGGTCAGCGACAAACCGGAAGTACCGAGGCCGCCATATTTGATCTGGAAGCCCCCATCCTCTAAGACCTACCTAGGATGTTTTTTGATATGGGCTGATAAGAGACACCGACGGGGAGTGTTTAGTACCGCTATGGATCTAGACTGATGGACCTGTGGTCAGGGGTTTGTGTATTTTTGTAGACAGCAAAGGGGGGGGGGGGCAGGGTTGGTGCACTGGCTCCATTTTTTAAGTCCTTCAGTCTGGAGACAAAGCTCTGTAGATAGGCAAAACTGAGGGAACAGATCGTATCGTTGCAGAGTTACAATTTCTACAGCAGAGAAAAAAAGAAAGAAACATCTATTATAGGAATAACAAGTTATGGTTCAATTGACCATTTCCATTGTGTTTAACTGACATAAGCTACGCGGCAGCAACTCCACTATATGGCCGGGTTGTTGAGTAGCTTTATATAATACACCTTTTTCATGGTTTATCTCATCATTGGCAGCAGATAGTACTCTATGTTCAGTAGACCTAATTGGATTTGAATCTTCTGGGCTTGCATTGGCCTAGTTTCTATACTGGAACCAGAATATATGTGAGGGTCAGGTGTCCTTAATAGAATGGAAATAGAGTAGTGACACGTCATCTCGACATGACAGGCCACTCAAGTAACATCGTGTTTCATACGAATGGCTAGTATCAAAAACCAAAAGAAAATGCAAAGGAAGAACACATCAAAGAGATGGGGACATTTCCTCCAGTGTTATCTGATCAAACTCCGTGTGTACTCTCATGCAGGTTCAACCCCTTAAATTCAGGAACAATATGACCCACTCCATCATAAAGGATGAGAATACAGGTGGGGGGGGGGTGCATGAACGGTGTCTGTAAAAACAACAAGTCATTAAGTCGGCTTCGACCCGGGCCCAATCAGACACCACTCCTTTAAACGAGGCCTCAAGTCCTCTCATCCCGGCCTCCAGGCTCAAAGAATCACCTACAGGCAAGTGATAGATAATGCCCAGCATGGATAAAGGATCGTACTAAGGCGAGCAGATGGGATGCTGAGTTTTTGTTCCATACGTGCACACTAGATGAGAGTATGTATTGCCTTTATAACTACAGATTCAACAGTAACTCAAACCCCATTTGGATCCTAAAATAACCTTTTTATATTGCCCCACATTGATTTTTGATTTAACTTTACCTTATTGACTCATAGTGACATTGTACATATCATATATCAAGAAATCTGCATTCGATGTACTATCATACATATGTATAATAATGATTCTACCGGAATAGTAAATAAAGGTTACATGAGCATCAATACCGTGTCGATAGATTGAATGTTAATTGAAGTCATAAGTAAACACACCAGGTATCACATTAAGCCGTAGACTAATACAAATAACCAGATTTTTGAATAGTACAATATATCATATTTAACAATATATAATGGCAATATGAACAAAAACAATGAGTCAAATCAGAAGGCAGAGAACCTCATCCCCACTTCATTAGTGCTGGGTTGATTCTTCTGGTCCTACCAAACCTTTTAGAAAAATGTCTAAAAAATGTTGGCACAACATATATATATATATATATATATATATATATATATATATATATATATATATATATATATATATATATATATATATATATATATATATAAAATAAATTTATAGCTTTGGGAGCTACTAGGAGCATTTCGATTGGACATATCACCACCCTGAATACATACTTATAAAAATGAACCTATAATCAACTTTTAGAAAAAAAAGTTTGAATACCTGTACGTGCTATGCATTCTCATGGGGGAAAAGGGACGCCAAGAATTTCCTGGAATCAATTTTGAATTGTTCCAGGCTTGGGGCATTCCTTCTCCCCGTAGACAATGCATTCCAGCTAGTGGCACCAACTTATTCCACACTTCTTGCATAATATGACAATCCATTAATTAGGAGTTAAGATCTTTATAGTGGGGGCATCATGCTGTCTGTAGTTACAATAATTCTATTATCATTATAGACTTCACTCCTTGACCTGCCGTACATATAATTTAACACGTGAGAATTCCTTCTATCAGCAAGCTTATTAATTATAGTATGATTGTGAATATAATTGGTGTTTGTCAGATGGAGTACCTTGAGACAGATTGTAATACACCGGTTTTGCGCCATATAGGAGTTTTAAATATTTATCAAAAGTTGTTGTGAAACAGCTGTCGGCGTATTCCATATGAGGAAGTATTGTGGCTTTATAGAGTCTAATAGAAAGCTTTACATCTAGATATCTCGTAGTAAACACAGCTTGTAGGTCTTATATGCTATGGTTTTAACCTGGTTTGTTAGATGTAAATTATAATGAAGAAGTGGGTCTAGGATCACTCCTAGGTATTTGTAGCTAGGAACAACTTGAAGTAATTGATCATTGAGCTGTATATCTGCTGACAGGGTTTTCAGTTTTCTTGAACTTGATGAAAAAATCACAATCTTAGTTTTTGCTACATTAATGGATAATTTATTTTGGATACACCATGTTTCATACATTTCTAAGTCTCGCTGTAGGCACAATTTAGCAGATTCAAAAGAATTGTGTGCAAATCACAGTATCATCAGCATATAATTTGATTTTACATTGTTTGACACATTCAATTACATCATTCACATAAATCAAAGACAGTTGCGGACCCAAAATTGAGCCCTGAGGGACACCGCAGACCACCCTGTCATTTTACCATTAGCAAAGGTAGTTTGATGTCTTTTAGAAAGATAATTATCAAACCATTGATAATTGTCAGATTTTACACCATAATGATTAAAACTAAGAGTACAGAGTGGTCTATGGTGTCGAAAGCCTTTCTCACGTCAATAAATGCAGCAACAGTAGAATTTCCCATATTTAGGTCTCGTTTAATATCAACAGTGTATCGATTGTACTGGAGCCCAATCTAAATCCACGCTGAAGGGGCATAAGAATATTTTCTTTAATCAAGAAACCATATACTCTATGATGAACAATTTTCTCAATCAATAAATAGACGTACGACAACTCCAATCTAGTTTGGGCGAATATTTTATTGGACCTGGCCAATAAACATACATAACCAGGCCTAAGAAACACAAGAAGAAAGAAAAAATCTCCAATGTGAGACCAGTGGTCCTTCCTGGGGCTAGGCAATATGGCCGACTACAAAGGCCACCAGTGAAGGAACCTGTTACATAACACCTGAATGGAAGTGGTGACATCTATTAATACATTGGGAACTGCTACTGCCCATTTATCATCACTTATATGCGCGCATATAAGTAGCTTATAAATAGACGTACGACAACTCCAATCTAGTTTGGGCGAATATTTTATTGGACCTGGCCAATAAACATACATAACCAGGCCAACACGCCAAACAGAATGGAGAAGAAAGGAAAAACCAGATATTACATGAATAAGGCGCTAACCATACGCCGATCAAGATGGATACGAGCTTGTTTGGATTTTGTCAAATAATGCAACACACTCAATGATTTCCAATTACCAATGTTTTTGATGTCCAATAGACTGAAACCTGCATCTGCCAAGGCCGACGCAACAAGTGTGTAGACAACTTATCGATGCCTGACTTGGCACACAACTTATGCAATTTGCCCAAGTACCATGAGTAACTGCCATGACACCATTGGCCATTTTTTATGTATGACACTACTTGTGAGTCACTGGATGGGTAGTTCACCATAGATAACAGCAAGGTCAGGTAATAGTGAAGGCAGAAGATTGAGTCATTGATGAGTGTGAAAGGTATGAACAAGACCCGCTCTTTAATTGAAAGAGTCTTTGTACGGCGAAGTCTGACGGAGACCCCCCAGACTTCCCAGGTCAAATCTGACAAGCAGACTGCCAGTCCTTGTTCGACAACATTAGACTTACGTAATAAGCCCCTGAAGCACATGATAACAGTGATCCAAAATGCCACATCCTCAGAACATGACATATCCAATAGTTTATAAATACACTTTAAGTCCTGCACTGACGCTGGTCGCACCTGGTCTACATGATCACCTAGGGTCCTTCGAATACCTCTCATAGTGATCTAGAGTTCAAATGTATCAGGATTGACATGTGAATATCCTAGGACCTTGTGCAACACCCAAAGTCCTCCTAGGTACTGTTTAATAGAGCTGTAGCGCAATCTCTCAGCCAAGTGTGTAACATATAACAACACAACTACTATACTAGCAGGGAATGGAACAAGCACACCATATAATATGCAAAATTCCAAATAAAGAGTTCCATTGGCTCTTCCTAGTACGCTCCGTGGCTCCAGCCATCCACTGTGATTGGTAGTTCCGTAGTTTGTGAGTCAAGACATCCCCTGCAGCAGAAGTCATTTATCAGAAATGAAGGCAATCCTTTTGCACACCTTTTATCCGTACAGCGTGACAAAAAGTCAGGAACAATATTGTCTTTAGATTTAACGCGAGTAGCAACAATATGAAAATTATGTACAACTGATAACCAAAATAATTCTCTTATCCACCACATACAGCGAACACTCTGCGATCTGCCAGTATTCATCATGCGTTGGACTTGGGTATTGTCGGTTCTGACTATAACCTTTGTATCCGACCAATCATTTCCCCAACGTTGCGCTGCGGCAACCACTGGCCAGACTTCCAGTAGGTTAATGTCAGCCGTCTCATCATATTCACAAGGGGGTTCAACAGTATGATGTAACGGAAAGCGATTATACAACTGATTATAGGCAGGTAATTTCCATGCACCTACTAACCAATTATAACATGAGCCAAATCCAGTTAGTGATGAGTCAGTGTCTACAGTAGGATGATACTCAAAGGTACGTAGAATTTTGGCAGAACAATTGAATACATAACTGAACCTTTTCCACCAGCGGATGTCATTCATAAACCAATCACGTAGTTTGACCACCGTGACACTGTCGGCCATGTATTTGAGTAGGTTAATGACTCTACGTGAAAATGTCCTGCCTCCCCGAATAACTCTACTAGCGTGTGCCAAATGACCACACAGTTCTTGTAATTCTTTTTTGGTAGCAACAGTTTTACCCAAGAACTTGTCGATCAGTACTAATAAGTTGTCTAACTTTTCTGGGGGTAAGCTGATTTCCATATTCACTGTGTCAATTACCAGACCCAAATACTGGACTTTGGTAGCAGGGGTTAAGATTTTTTTCCATGCAATATGGAAACCGAGACGTCGAAGAAGATCTACCAATATCGCCTGACGCCTCGCACACTCCTCATAGCTGTCAGCAACAATGACAAAGTCACCAAGGTAACCGAAAACATTGAAAATACCTCTGCGATTCATACACCGGATGACAAACTTGGTTAGTTGAGTAAAGATAAATGGTGCACATCTAAGACCAAACGATAAGGCTTGATCTTCAAAATATTCTGGTGCACCATCCAGACTCCACACAAAACCTTGCTTGGAACGATCGTCCGGATGAACAGCCACACTACGATAAGCAGATTGGATGTCCAATACACATAAAAAATGAGCCCTCATGTATGACATTAGTAACATTATCTACTTGAGTATAATGAAACGGTTGGCAAGTTGAGTACATAAAGTCATTAATACTTTTAAGATTATCATCGGGATCACCACGGCTGCAATCTGTTATGGGTCTTAAGCTGCCATCTGGCTTTAAAATAGCCCCCAGTGAATGTACACACTGGGGTCTACTAAGAACCCTTTTGACTTTACCATCAATTAACTCCTTCCTTACCAGATCGTCCATTTGGCATTTTACACCTTCTTTGATTATGGAATGGTAATTCTTTTGAAAATAAGAACCATTATAATCCGCATCCATGATTTTGAAACCGTTACGAACACCGTCTAGGATATAAGCATAGTTACAATCAACTTCCTCAAACCCCATGCATTCATCAAAGAAGGCGTGTGGGTTGAGTTGGAGGCACATGCCATCTAAGACATGAACGGCATCACAATCCAAAGGACAAGGTCTAAACCATTCAACACCATCGACAATTCTGGAATCGTAGATAGTAGGAGTTAATATAATATAATTTAATATATTGTCAGAACCAGAGGATTTTATAATTCCACAATCTATGCCAGATTCCTCGGAGTCACTAACCCCTGAATCAGAATCCACTAAGGCCTGATATCAATCATTTGATTTTTTCACAGTGCACTTTAGTTTTGTGTGATTACCCCCACAAGAACGACATACATGTGGGTGAGGGCAATCTTTGGCGTTACAACCATTATCACCGTTAAATGCATAACAACAGTGAATTTCATCCGACTTTTTCTTTTTGTTCCTTTTCCTCTTACTACTAGATCCCGCAATAGTACCAGCACCACTTTGTGATGATGGAGGCTGGATACCAAGAACATTACATAAGTGGTCAGCACTAAGATTCTCAAGACCAACACTGTTTGAGAAGATGTCGTGATCGAAATAGCAGAATGTGTGTTCACCAAACGATTCTCCCCTTTCACGCATTGCAAGATCATACTGAATGAGAGCATCTTCATTGTAGAATGATTTCTTGTCAGTTAGGAATTTAACATGTTTTTACATGGGAAGTTTCTAGCCAGCATGCTATTCAAGAGACCCATGCTAGCAGAAATAACATCATTCAAGGTGGGTTTTTTTACTTTGTCATGCGGCATGTGCTGTTCAATGTCATAGGTCACAAACTTACTGCCACTGGCATTGTTCGGTGAAAATATCACCATTGGGGCGCCTTGAGCCTGATGTTGTAGTTGTTGGTTAGGATACCATGCTGTTGGGTTTTGTAGAAACTGAGATTGCACAGACTGAACCCCAGGAGCCTGGAACAGGGGTTGTTGACTAGGTAGAATTCCCGCAGCCTGGTACTGTTGTTGCGGGTTAGGAATAAAGCCAAACTGATATGAAGCCTGATGTTGGGACAGGAACCCCATACATATGAGAAGTAGTCGGGGTACCATACACCATAGGTGTAGGTGGGAATTTTAGCCTGCCATCTGGTGCCCTAAATTGACCCACACCAGGCCAATTGACAGTCTGACTGACAGGTGTGACAGGTGGGGAATAAGGTGTGCCATCTCTGTAGAACAGCTGAGGAACATTACTCTTATTTACATCAGTATCAGTACCCACACCAGACATACTTTTCCTCCAGGCAAGGTACTCTTGATATGAGGGGTCTCCGTTGAGCGTGCGGCCACCGGAGCCTTTGTTGACACCCAAACCTCCGCTGAGCGATAGACCTTCTGAGCTTTTTTTGCACATTATAAGGCATGTTTGGATTGGAAATTTCATGGAACATACCAACTGAGTCCTTGTAGTACACATTGTCGACAACTGGGGCCTGCGGGAGGCCTATTTGGCCTGAAACAGCTTTGCTACTAGCCTTGCCAACCGGAAGGGGGGCTCCGCCATCTTGGATTCTGCAGCAAATATTCAGTTTCGCTTGTACCTGGCTTGCTAGAGCTTGATCGCCGGATACCAGCGATGTGCCGGAGACGCTTGGGCCTAATTGGACCGTTTGGACATCCTGGGGTGAGTTGTCTCTGTCATTAAGACCATCAGGTGGAAGGTTTGTGCCCATATCCATAGGATTAGCATTGGGGCGAACCGTCCCTTGCAGACCTTTCACCCCATCGCCATAAATTGACATAGCACCTTGCCATGCCCGAACGCCATCATTGAGATCCCTGATCATCCTTTTATTTTCGGCCCTAATCGATGCCAATTCTAATTGTAGCTCCTGTCTTCTGGACAGCTTTTTATTTCCACCCTGCGTGATTCTTCTGCCCGGATTTCTGCTAATAAATCTTCATCTGGGTCTTGTGTATCATCTACCGGGGCCGAGCTATGCTGCCCAGGTGCTGTGCCTTGTTGTCGGGGATCGGTGGTGTTTGTACCGGTCACTCCGTCGCTCCTGTCCCCTGTCACGTCCTCGTCATGAATGACGATGTGTCCTTTGGTGTGTCATGACTTACCATGTCATGTCCCGACTTCCACCTAGGGTTCGGGCACATACAATTTGGACAAGCCCTCGAGTTCCCATGGTAGTCTTGCCCACACGCGTCACATTTTATAGCCATTATGGCCCAATAATTGAGAAAAAATCTCCAATGTGAGACCGGTGGTCCTTTCTGGGGCTAGGCAATATGGCCGACTACAAAGGCCACCAGTGAAGGAACCTGTTACATAACACCTGAATGGAAGTGGTGACATCTAGTAATACATTGGGAACTGCTACTGCCCATTTATCACCACTTATATGCGCGCATATAAGTAGCTTATTTACATGGTAACGGCAGTAAAGAGATGGGTCTATAATTAACCAACTTATCATTCCCCGACTTGGGAATGGGTGTGACCTTGGAGATTTTCCATGAGCCGGGTACAATATTTGACGAGAAGGACAAATTGAATATTTTTACCAGTTTTTCAGGAGCATGAGAGAATACCTTCGTCAGAACATTGCTTGAAATGTCAGTGATGGCCGATGACTTTATTACATTGATATCATGTACTAACTTCCTGACCTCCTGGATGTTCGTTAAAAAAGGGTCCATTTTATTTGCAACAAATTCATCATAAGGCTTCCAAGGAATATATAGATCCTTAGGGTAGGGCCAATATTGGCAAAATATTGATTCATAAAATCCGGGACATCCTCTTTTTAAATAGGGACATTATTTTTATCATGATCAACCAGTAATATGTCATTAGTATGAGTTTGGCGACTAGGAATTAAAATATTTATCACTCTCCAAAATTTACGACGATCATTTTTATATGCATCAACCTGTTCTTTGAAAAAGTTCTTACTAGCCTTATCAATGATTTTGTTAGCCCTATTTCTAACATTACAAGAGGTTTTCCAATCATTTTCCTTGCCTGAGCGTCTAGCTTTCCATAATGTTTTGTTTTTGTCCCTTATTATCTCATATTCTGGGTCATCCAGGGATCCGGGCTTCCCTAGCCCACTTAAAAGGGTCTATATCTCCTCTTTACTATCCCCTCGGATGTGTGTGGTGCACATATGCACGGGCACCAACACATTCCTCTGTGAAATTGCGTAATATAGTTCTCGCCATGAATATGACCTTAGCTGTCGAAATGGCGTTAAACATCTATTACTCACTCACTCACTCATCCAGGGATCCCTATATTTACTCACAAGAAATTTATCTATCGGACAGTGCCTATCCAATATTGATCGTACAGCCTTTTCATATTCAGACCATGCACAGTTCACATTATCAGTGTCATTAAATATAGCCCAGTTGTAGGAATCAAGTTCAGTGAATATATAAACTATTATCAGAAAGTTTGGAATATGAGCGACCCGATATATAAACTTTTTTTTCTTGTGTGGTTTTCCATTTTTTTTTCTAATATTACAGACTCCAGAGGTGATAAAATTAGGCCTAAGATTTGTGAAAAACTAGATCCAGTATAGCCTTTTTCCGAGTGGCATATTTAATTTCCTGGTCCAATCCAAAACCTTTCATACAATTTAATAAATTGTTTACTGTATCATTATCGTCATGTAAATTAAGATTAAAATCACCCATAGCTATGATCTCCAACATATCTTTTTCATCAACCATATATATGAGCTCACAGAAAGCCTGGACAAAACTGTTTTTTATCACCATCAGGGGTCTGTATACATTTATAAATAAAATAGGTTTCATGTGTTCTTTATTAATGGCCAAACATTGGACTTCTATAGTACCATTTGATCTATTGAGATTTTCATAAGTATTAATATCATGTATAATCCCATATTTCGTATATATGCAAACTCCCCCTCCCGTTTTTATTCTACCCTTCTCATCAAGGACTTGCCTGTCCAATCTGTATCTTGTATAACCGTTAAATTGATAATTAGTCTCATTATCTTCACATTTCAACCAACTCTCAGAAAAGGAGAAGATCTTAAGATTAGATGGAAAAATTTCAGCACAAATAGACGCATAATTGGCTTTAATGCTTCTTGCCTTTAAATGCATAAAGCAGAGGCCCTTGGTGCCATTCAGATTCATTACGGTATTTTATCTAACGATTTTGGCTTGGACAGTGCTTTTTTTGGTTATAACCCCGGTGCATTATCGGGCCTTATACCACGATTTCTGGGTTGCTCAGTGCTTTTTGCTGGATATTCCCATGCACATACCTGTCGATATTGCACACCCTGTAGGCTGTAGCATCAATTTTGTAAGGCGTGCGGTTATCCATGGATAACCTGCATGCCGTGCGGTTATCCATGGATAACCTGCACGCCTCTCATGTCCTTCCATGTCATATGTTACATGTTAAAACCTACGGAATTTTTCATTGCCATGGTATGGGTCGAACCTGCAATCTCAGGTCCTTAGTCCAACTCCCTATGCACTGCACCACAGGGACTGACGTGTGATGGTCTGGGTTTGCTTGGTAAGCATGTAGAGGTAGATTGTATGATTACCACAAACATGAAATGTAATCACTAATATATTGCACAACGAGGCATTGACAGAGACACGATCAAGTAACCCTATCACTCTCAATGCATACCAGCACAACACATCACCAGAAATTAGATTAGTAATGTACTGTAAAAAGTAACTGTTGAATCTATGAGGGATCCTTGTAAAACTGAACAGTGAACCACCGTAATAAGATAACAGGGGGCCAGTGTAGTTTTTACAAGAAACTCCAGGTGGCAGTGCAGTGGTACAAGGAATCTCTACAAAAAAAATGACATGTCTGTGAAAATGTCAATGGATCTCTGGCAACTTTGGGACAAGGAATCCTTCGTTATTTCGACGGCATTTTTTTTTACAGTGTGGCTAATGATACCCCATTTAATTATGTGACGAACCCTTACAAATTCAGGGGCAGAAGGAAATATGAGCTAGCCCCAAATGCGAAAAGAGGGCATCAAGAACTCTCATTTGATATATCATACTGGTATGTTAAAATTGTTGCTGAAAAATATAACTCCTAAAAACTTAAACAGAGAAAATGCATCCTAAAGGCCCTGATCCTATTTTCACAAAACTAATGAATTCCAGGGAAAGTCAATCATTAACTACACAGTCATCACACTGATACATTTGTGATATCTCTGAACATACTGTGTTCATTTATACTTCATATTGCATTTTCTGAAACCTGTTTGAGTTAGCCAGCCAAGCCTAACGCTACGTCCTCCTGTAACCCGTCCAAGCATCTCCCTGCTTTGCATCCGTCAGGCACGTCTGACTAGTTGGAGTGCGCTATTCAATACAAATCTAAAGAAAATTCCAAAGTTGGTTACCATGGCAACCTGAAAAACCATTTGTTGTCATTAGTTAATATCAGAATATGTGGATAAACACGATAATAGGTACGCCCGCGAGGGGGTGCGTGGGCGTACCCTTTCCCGTGTTGATCCATTCTCCATGCATTTATATCAGAATGCTATCAACATTTGGTGGGCAAAATCAGCAATTTTCAGAGTAGAAATCTACCTAAAAATGTTTGATTCAGTTTAGTTTAGCCTACATATGTTTTACCAAAAACTGCCTACACTGGTGGAAATTATTGTAAATTCATTACATAGAATAGATTTCCGTGCACTCCCATTCCCAATAGGCATGATGCTGAACTTGAAAGACGATGGGAATTTTTGACTGCCTTGCATCAAGGTATGAACCAAACACAGAACAATCAGCATCTTCCAGCCTAGAGCCAAGGTCTAACAATATACCTCCCGCACCGTACCTATTTGCCAGCATGTTACTTGAAGGAAACAACATTTTAGAGAGTAGTCTATCCAAAGTGCATATATATTTGAACCAAATTGGATATTTCAACCAATGAGAGCATATCCCTTTTTAATGAACCCTTTATAGCAGCCAGGTGGCTTCATAATAATAGCAATATACTGAGTTGCGATCGAAGATAATGATTTGCTTAATGCTCTTCACCAGCTGCTATACATTATTAGCTATTTATACGGGGAAAAAACAATAGAGTGCTTGATCAGATCCAGACTTTTAGTAGGGCGGGGGTTTACATGGCCAGCCAACCAGATATAAAAGTTTCATGAATTGGAACTCTGTTCTAGGAAGATAAGACATCCATCCATTGTGCATAGGTGTTGGCATGTGTGGGAAGCAAGATTGGCTTAAGGCCTGACCAAGATAGATTGAATGCATTAATAATAGTCGCATGGCACCCGAGGGACAGTAAAAGCTATAAGGTTTAAGATCAACATGGGAGCCCTCTTCCTAACACTAAACATGTCTATGGCTATTATGAGGTTACAGGTGAGATTTAGGAACCACATACCTTCACTCCCTAGGTTGACAGAGGCAGAGGGCAAGGGGTGCATGCGGTATTTTAAGAGGGGTCGGGAGGACACGTCTAAGCTTTCATTAAAACGACCCACAATTGAAGGCTGCACATTGCCGGCAATCTGGGGATTCTTTTCCTGTGCGAGTCTCGTGTCCGCTGACTACGGATTGACTTCTTTATGAGCAGGGGTTGTGAGGACATTGAACCAGCCCTTGTTCCCCTCAACATAAAATGGTCGTGTTAGCAAACACAGGTGTGGCCTCGAACCGCAAATACACCAATTATAATCATTTTTTATACTATTGGGATATATATAGTACCCAAGAGCCAGCGCTAAACCTAGAGCCCCGAAAATATTGGTTAATTGCATCATCCTCTCGCCAAATTCCCAGTAAGACGATCTATCTATTATAGTCTTAACTGCTCCACTACCCATTGAATGTCATTTTGATTTCTGATTGTGTTATTATGGTAAATGAAAGCATAGGCAATGGATTGCCCTCTTATAATGTTAGCTACTAGTATCTGTAACCAAGAATGCTGTAAATTCCAATGGGTTTAGTGGGGCCAGAGTCAGGTTTGATCTTAAACTGATATCCTGGTTCAAATGATATTTCCAAAGCCGTCTACAGCTAAATATAATGGGCCCAGTCAGCATGCCCACATAGGCCCCATATGAGATTCATTTGGGCATTATGGGCTAGGCCAGATGGGCTAATGCTGGTAAATGTCCTGGCTTCCAAGTTGGAAGTAAAACAAAACATCCTCATTTGTCATTTGCTTTAGTGAATATCATATCATATCATCAACAACGTTTATTGCTTTAGTATGAAACTGGGATATACCTGGGTTTGACTTGGGCAAACTTGGTGGAGCAATCATGGGATTCACATGGGTGTTGTCTAGGCAGTCAGGTGGGCCCTTTGTTGGCTCAGCCCAGAAACCCGAAAATCCTTTCAGCAATAAACATTGACGTTAACAAGATATTCACCAAAATAAATGCCAAATTAGGACGTTTTATTGTAATTCAAGGTGGAAAAGTTTCTGGGCTGGCCCCCAGATATTTACCAGCTTTAGCCCATCTGGGCTAGACCAGAGAGCCTAAAGGAATTGCATTTGGGGCCCATGTTGAAAGTCATTGATGCACATCAAATCGCCGATGTGGTCAACAACTGTATGGCAGTTTATGGTCACTGAACTTAAGAAAAATGAGTACAATGCTGAGATTTAAAAAAAAAACGGTTCTACCTTTCAAACAGGTAATGCAGACAAATCTGTGGGTGCTCCTCCTACAACACTTACAAACTCCATCCTACAGTATCACAGGTATGCCACGTCCCGTATGCCACCAATGTTTAATACTGGACATACTATGACCATCTATAGCATATCGCTAATATTAAACACTGTGGTAGTTAATCCCCACATCCCTCGCATATTAACTGCCACCCAGCCTCGTCCCCATCTTTCACCTATACCTCATAGAGTGATGAGCCTCAGCTGGTAACAGCCTAATTTATAGTCAGACTAATTTATAATGAAGTCTGACTGTAATTGGGCTGAATACACAATGTTTGTGTGTATGAGCAGGCTTAGGGTATAAATATGCTGAGATGGATGTGACTCGTCATTAATTCAACACTTCTTTCTTGAGTATGATTATCCCGTGAATTGGGTGGGAAGCAAACATGTAAGTGAGCAGGTGGGCCTGCTCATACACACAAACAGTGTGTATTCAGCCCAATTATGTATACAGTCAGACTTCATTATAAATAAGTCTGACTATAAATTGGCTGACTTAGTCAACTTTCCTAGAGAGGCTAGCATGATGTTACATGCTCTATCAGTGTAATGGAGGTGTTGTGTTTATATCCTTCTTAGAGTGGGAGGCCGATCAGCCTCATCCTGTTTGCCATTGGGAAGTCCATTTGTCCTTTGTCTGTCCACCTTAGGGGGTTGTCATTGACTGGGAGTATCAGCCTTCTCTGGTACCATTTTAGCTGTGTAAGCATTGGGAACCAGGGCTGTGTCCTCCAGTCTGGTGCTATGAGGATTCCCGTTGGTGCTTCCTAGTTTATCTTCTTCAGGACTCTGCCAATGAGACCAAAGGGTGGAAATATTAGGGCATTTTTACATGTCCAATTGATAGAGAAAGCATCAATAGCAAAGGCTAGGTCACAATGGTTCAGAGATACAAAGTTACGACACACATATTTTTCTGGGGCTGCAAAGAGGTCTATCGTGGGCTTACCAAAGGCAGAGAAGATTTTTCCCCTTGTGGTAAATGTTAGTGCCCACTCTCCTGAGGTGGAGAAAGTCCTGGAGGCCCTATCTGCATTTACATTTTCACTTGTTTTCACTGGTACATCGTATTCCATCCCCTCACTGTCCTGTCCACATTGTGCTGGGCCCTGGGGTAGTTAAAGGCTAACCCTTGGGCTCCCTCATACCTCCTCCTTTTCTTGGCAGATTACAAGGTATCACCCTGCCTAGTCCTCACCCTCCTGGGTTGGGACCACGTGTCCTCCTGGCTTCCAACCTCCTCCTGGTGGTGGCACACGTTTAACACACTTGGAGGATTTTGGATGTCATTGGGCCATGCTACCAGCGGTTGGCTGAGAGTAGCTGTGACTGAACGTTGAGGCTCATGCTCACTAGTAGGCATATTCCTCCAGACGCTCTGAGTATGAGTGGGCTCACTCTGGCTATCTGTAGTTGTTCGGGTATTGTAGCTTGCTACTTCCCTTCAGTTTTCTTCATCAGATACCTCTTTGTATACTGTAATAGACTGTTGGGAGTCTATCACTGGTTCTGTAGGGCCTTCCTCCTGTTGGGTAGCCCTCACGGATTGTACCAGTGAGTCCAGGACACTGGAGCCCGCCTCCTGAGTGTCCTGCCCTTGGCCCTAGGTGTTAGCCCTCCCGGCACCTGGGGATCCTTGCCCTGGGGAAAGGTGTTCTTGAGACACGTCTGACATGTTCTTAGCGCACACTTAAAATGATATGTGTCTAATCAGTATCAGTTTAACTGTCCTCACCTGACCCCTAATTGGATCTGAGCTCCTCCATTGGGGTGTGGCTCAGACTGGGCAGTGTGGCGCTGCACGTGACGCTTCACATGGGTTAAGGAACCTCAGGTCAACATCTTTGTTCTTAGATCAAGACATGTCACTTTCCTGTCACTATGCGCTTTACATGTCGGCGGTTATTACATAACCACTCCGACCCCCGATAAAACTCACCTGATATCCCTTCATGTCAGGATGAAAGCTGTTTTATGAGGTTGACTGCTGCTAGGTGGCGCACAGTTTTATGGCCCTTGTACCAACAATGTTGGTGCCAGGCCTATACCATACCATCTGGTGGCCTGTCCCGTGTTCACCCTGAAGGAGACCGCCTTCCAGCCCAAGCTTGGCCGGGCTGGGGGTTTGCCTCTCCCAGGGCATCCACTCATCCATCGTGCCTGCTGGGTCCTGACAAGGTCCGTTCAGCAGGCCAGCGTAAACAAAAGTGACCAGTCACATCCGTCTCAGGGTATTTATACCCTAAGCCTGCTCCACACAAACAGGGTATACAGGCCAATTACTGGGAGGAAGCCTGCTATTCCAGCCCATGTATAAATGCATGTCTCCATCTCCCATCGAGCATGGACACCATACCGCACACACATTGGTATGCAAGACAGACCACAGGGACCTCACTTAACACACAATGAAGTAAGCTCATGGATGCAACCCTGTGATAGGACGCCATCTTGGGTCTCTAATGAGGGAACAACGTTGGGGCCGAGTGTAGGGTGCTGTTAAAATGATGCTAGTCACCCCTGTTGAGCCTTTATGCTACAAAAGTGGCGTTAGGCTTCAAAAGGGTATCTTTTGAAGCCTAACACCACCCCACGGGCCTTTATGCTACAAAAGTGGCGTTAAAGCACAAACAGTCTTTAAACCACAAATGGTTCATAAGCTACAAATGGTGCATAAGCTACAAATGGTCCATAAGCTATAAATGGTTCATACACAATTGGTTCTCCCTCTGTTCATATAACAGCTGCAGAGGTGTAGGAAAGATACCTAGAACTGATATTTCCGTCACATTCCCGCCCATGTTTGAAATCTAGGATAAAGAAATTGGATCAGTCACGATAGTTCATTAAGTTACAAAATACATTGTGTGTGAAAACCACACAAAATGAAATATGCTCACTAGAAGCTCATATTTTCTGACAGGTAAAACCCTTGTACATTATCAGTACACTTTTAATCATCATGTGCCAAACATGTCTATTTACCGGGGTCATTATGTTAAATAATGCCTTTTCCCAGTCCACTGATTTCATTTGGTCATAACCAAATGAATCGGGCATATTTTTTTGACAGTTAAAAAACAAAAGATGGATTTAGTAAATTCAATACTCCTGCCTTGTGTTTTCTTTCTAATTGGGCAGGGGCGTTCCGTTGTGAATAGGTCCAAAACCAGCCAGCGCCTACATTTACAAGTAGCTTCATCACTGCCTGTGGCAGCGGCTCTGGTCTGGAAAAGGTCAAATATTGTTATTCATTATCTGGAACACGTTTCCAATGTCTGCTTTGGTGACCTGTGGTTAATTTTAGTCCCTGATCCGACCAAAGAGTCAGTATGGGCTTGTAATATGCTAAATAAAGTGTCACTGTTAGAAATGTCACCATGCAGTAGAACCGCTTGACCGATGAGGTCAAAGACCGCTACTTTTTAGGCAGCTTTCTCATGACAACAAATTAATTGTTCGGGGCTATAGTTTGATAAATGGTTAGCTTAAAATGGGAGGTCCATCCTAGTGGTATTACTGTCTCCTATCTACATAATGGCATTCAATGCGATCCCCAATAGAGCAGGTATCTATGGATGTATTCCATACATATGTAAAGTAATACAGTGTATGGTGTCTCCTCTCAACGACATTTAGCTCTGCCCCTTGTAATACTGTTGTGTGATATATATATATATATATATATATATATATATATATATATATATATATATATATATATATATATGCATGCGTGTACCAAAGTGAGAACTTCCATATATGGTAATTTTTCTGTTGTATCTTTTTTCTTTTTAAATTCAGGGTATAGAGTCTTAGCAGTGTGCCAGTTACTTTGATTGATTTCGTTTTTTTTTCTTGATATGTAAAATAAATTACAGCATTATTTAATAATTCCTTTTCTAGTTAACTATATACCATTTGTCACAAGCCACAGAATACAGGTATCAATGTAAACCATTGAACCATTGCAATGGGATATTTGAATCAAACAAAATATATTTTTGTGACTTTGGTCAAAATAACAATTAGGCATACGACAGTTTATTTTTAGTTGTAGGATGTAAACGACTGGCCTCTTTTTATCACCACCTTTGTTCCTGCCCACGCCTTCCTCTTACCAGATTCTTTTTATGTTTATCATTAACGAAGATAACCCGTTATCAAAAAACTTTTTCCACAGTCCTATGAACAAGATGATAGGGCAGGAACAAACTGCTACAACCACTTAAGCCACTGCCTTTCTGTAAATCCTATGTGATAAAATCTGAAAATAGACTCGTCTCTGTGGTACATGTGTAAATTATTCCAAATCATTCAGCCTCATACAAAACATATTGAATCGGCGCTCAACAGTGATGTATTGTGAAAAGTGCACTTTATTTGGACAAACTACAAAATGGAAACCATTCACAAGTGCACTAAAGTCACCACGGGGTCCTTTTTTAGAATATGGAGCATAAATGAGGGAGCATCAGCGAGGACAAAACCCCCACAGCGGCAGTAATATACATAATCCTCTCCTCTCCTGTGAGTGCATTCATTGACAGATAGGAATAATGCATCAGGTAGAATGCGTTTTGAGTAGACTGGGGAGAGAGTGGGTTTGCGTCACTGCTACAAAATGTATCCACTGGGAAGGGCGATGATGCACTTATGAATAACGGCATTCTTCATGCCTTATACATTGGCGCCCTATATCCCGCACCCAACTCGAAATACCCTTAATTGACATGGAAGGCTCATGTATATTAAACGTTTTTGGTAGGAGCAGGTGTATTCATTGCAGGTTTAAACCTTAAAAATTGGCTTTTTTTCTGTAGAAATGAAACTTAGTGTATTTGAAACATAACGATATGTAGGCTAGTTATGGTATTTAGGAAAGGCTGACATCTGTCACGTTGTTTTACTCTCATCTCAGAAATAACTGTTGAATCTACCAGGTATACCCTTGTAAAACTGAAGAGTGAAGAGTAACTGTTATGTAGTTCCTACAATGAAGCCACAGATGGCAGCACAGTAAAGCATTGTGGCACAAGGAATCTCAATGAAAAAAAAAGGAGAAATCCTTGTCCCAAAGTTGTCAGAGAGCCGTCATTATTCAGAGACTTTTTCTTTTACAATGTAGATAAATTATATATTCCTGAAGTGGGCCACTTCAGTTGAGGAATTTGCTTACAGTTGGTGTGTGATGCTGGATAACATGATTTCCTGCTAAAACTATAAGGCCATATCCCAGACCATGAGACTATGGATATGAAACACTTACAAACAATTGCAAAGGAAATTATCTGAAAATGAAGCTCACAATCACACATGATATAGTATAAATATAACCTTTCGCCTCAGTGGGGGGGGGACTTTTAAGTAAAGCTGCAATCACTGCTTAATGTCAGTGCTTGCTGGCGTAAAACCCATGCCCAAAACACAGAGAATGCACTAGAGCACTCGGGATATATCAGTGACTTAGAAAGGTTAGGGCTATCTACCCTTGTGCAATGGCAATTTGGCAGGTCGCATTGTATACATGTACACTACTGGCAAGAGTACTATTTGAAGACTTTTCGTGAGGAACTGTGGCGTATGATTTACCGGAAATTGCAAACACCATTGACCTTAGACATACATCAAGGACAATAAACAAATATCATCACTGATCATAGACAGTGGTGTACATCTTTTAAATGTTACTCTCCTGTCCATATCCGTTCTGTTTAGGTTAATACACTGGGTAACTATCGGAAATGATACTTGAGGATCTCGTGAGAATTATTCTGTTATTTCTTTATCCTACCCACTCAAATACATCCAAACTAACCAGTGCAGGGGTACTTGATTTTGGTTAAAACAACAGAATAATTGGGCTTGATAGTGACACTATCCTCAGTAGTAGGATTATCCTTGTTTCTTCAGGAGGAGGCTGACAGGAAGAGATCAATTATATGATATTTTGACTAAAATTAAATTTGAACAACGAGGGGAATCAGATGCTATTGCTACCCAAACCTTATCAAAATTTTCTGTATTCACAGAGATAGTATTGCCTAACCATCCAAGCATTAATATCTTTAGAACATGTACTAAAAGAACATTCGAAATGGCTTATTCTAACCATTATAGTTCACACAAAGGTGCAACAGATATGACTCAATCACATGAGGTAGGCCTATGTGGTTTTATGTCATAGGTACAATATCAAAACTTAGAGTAATTGTCTGACATATATGATTCTGTTAAAACGCTACTGGCTACAAGCATTCCTATCATGTGTACATATCTACAAGTTTTACAATAGGAGATATCACTAGTTCAGACATTTTTACAAATACTAAAACATGCCGCCAACCCTAAACTCCAAGCTCCCATACATTCTTAAGGTACACACATCTTCCCTCTTCAGCAAGGATCAATCAAATACTAACCTCAAACAGGGAGTCCTGATATGAGGATGAATCCCAGAAATGTGATAAGCCGAAGATGCCAGACGTGACAATGACCAATGTTAACAGACTGCTTTATATAATATAAACAAATACAAGGAGGTTAGTGTCCACTTGTAGCGCCAGGTGACATGGAAGATTATTTTGAACACGTGTTGAAGTATCTAGACGTCACGTCATGACCACAATCACATGATCACGTCATATGGTAACGTCATAACCCAACTAAAGGCTGCAGGAATTTTTCCGAAACAAATTCTCTTTTATATAATTGATGATTAGAATCTGCTACCTGAAGCAACAATGCAAATCTGTTTGCAATAAATCGTACCTGAAAGGCCAAATACATTTTTATATCACAAGTTATAAAAAATGTATTAAAATCGGGCATATAAGGTGGAAACTGGATTTAAGTGTATGTCAGGTGTTAGGAGGAGATAGGGTTAAATCTTTATCAATATCAAATCTTGTAAGCACACAGAAGTGTGGGTATATAAGAGTGAACTGCGGAGGGACAAGACATCACATCTTGTAGCCTCCCACAGTAACAGCACATCTCCTACCGGCACCATGAAGTTCGTTGTAGCTCTAGTCCTCCTAGGCTTTGTCGGTATGTATCACATTGCTTTCCTTAGATGCATAGATGTAAGAATATGTCTATGTGCATTATATAAATGTTTTATTAAAAACTAACGGTAGGGAGTCACAATGGTAACCATTCCCTGGCGTTGTGTTCTTCCTTGACCAGTACTTGATTTATATAGACTCCTGATGCCATATATGGTATCTTCATCCTTGACTTGATGGGTATTTTATTCCCAACTTTAAGGATGGTCTGTACATTTTTTGCAAGGTCTTTAGATAAACCTCTCCCATATAAGGAAGAATCTTGGTTAGCTGTAAAAGTCATTATCTTTTACAATAGCTAAGCTAGTTACAGCTTCTTAACTTAAGCTCTACATTAAATGAAAATTCTCTCCTTCAGCTGCTTGCTATGCAGCTCCTTATGGCTATGGTCACGGTCATGGCCATGGTCATGGAGGTCACGGCCATGGTCACGGAGGTCACCACGGTGGTCAGGGATATGGCCATGGGGGTCACCATGGCGGTCATGGCCATGGTCATGGAGGTCACGGGTATGGTCATGGAGGCCACCATGGCGGCTATGGTGGATACCGTAGTGGATATGGTGGACACCATGGAGGACACCACGGAGGTCATCACGGAGGTCATCATGGAGGTCACCATGGAGGTCACGGTGGTCACCATGGAGGTCACGGTAAAAACACTATTTATGATGTCCAAATTAATGAAACTTTGATATGGTGTTTAACATGTCATCTGTCTTACATTTCATAGTAAAGTGGCTCACAAAAATACAAATACAAGTATAATTGACTTAGTGCCAATAACTCTCCTAAATAGTACCATTGACTTAGTGACAATAATTAGTGATAACTCCTGCCTCTCTGCAGTGTATGCTATCATATCAAATATATAAACTAATTTCCATCTGCTTGACAGGAGGATTCGGATTCGGTTTCTAAAAACACAGCCGAAGGGGCACTTGCATTTACTCAACTGAAGGTCCGTGATGGGATATGCACAGCTCTGTATATATATATATTGCACCGCTAATACTACCATTGCATTTTCTCTCGGTTTAGTAATACTGATAACATGAGTATAATGTACTTTTTATGATCGCCATACGTTAATGGAAACAAAAGAATACTATAAAGTGTAAGTGTTGGATCCCCATATTAGATTTTCCTAGTGACTGAAACATCTGCAAGTAGGCGCTTTTTATTTTATTTCTTTTACTGAAAACACCCAAGTATTAACTGTCAGTTGTTGAACCTTTCAGATGGCATCAACATTGAGGTTTAGAAAGCGTTGTGGAGAATATGCACAGTACCTTAATTGCCATATACCACCAACAGTAGATGTTAGCACCTTGAGGCTCTTGTTACAACATTCTGGTCAAAATAAAATACTTATCATTATAACCAGTAGGGGTACTTGTTTGTATAACTCAGATTCCATAGAACAAGTACGAATGCCTGTTGTGGGCATGTCCTACAGCCTCAGGTCTAATGTTGTTTTCTCTCCACATTATGTGAATATGACCTTTATAATATATAGCTATAAAACTGGCTTAGAACACCCATTACTCACTACCACACTCAGACTTCCCTAGTGGTATCTTTAGTCTTTACTTATAATCCATCATGATAACCGCCAGTACAGCTTATTTTAGCGGATGGCACGTGTCATTTAAAAAAAATTAAGATTTATTTTTGATCAAGTGCAGGCTAACATATGTACTGATTTTACTTATCTTGATATTATAATATCGTAGGGATAATATCTGCCATATGTTAGACCGACAGTAAGCTAACACAAAGGTCAGTGAGTAGTACAGGAAACTTCTCAACATTCACCATACATACGTGCATACATACACACACACACACACGCACACACACACACACACACACACACACACATATATATATATATATATATATATATATATATATATATATATATATATATATATATATATATATATAAACATGTATATATCCTTTTATTTGGGTAGGTTGTTCCATAGACGTTGCAGCTCAGATGCAGATGCAGAGTCTGCAGATCCACCAAGTGGTGGTACCAACCTAAGTCAGGTCACTTCTGGGTAGAATGGTGAAAGTCCTGCACTAAATACAGTCAATTTTTTTGTTTCTAGGGCTATAAAATGGGTTCTAAACAGGCTGTCTGTGTATATATTGGCACTAAAATTATCGATTTGCGAAGAATCTGATTGCACCTTGTTATGACAGACCTAGTGTATGATTTTTGCCATATCAAAAGCTACAATCTGGTATAGGTAGAGTGACCTTGAGTCGTCCAGGTACCTTGAGTCGGCCATTTTGCTTGGTTTTGGCCAAAGAATGAAGGTGTTAATGAATATATTAGAATATTCTAAGCTATTTGCACTGGTGCTATATAGCAAGATATGCTATAAGCTATCTTAGCATTTCTTTGGAATATAAGTCTTGCACCTTCCAGGAGCTCTGGATGACACTAGAGTTTGTATATTTCTCATGAGGTCAGATATAGGTTTCCAATGATTTTCCAGCAACAAAATGATAGATTAGTGATAATGTGATATTGAACAAGTAACAGAGTTAAAACCTAACTAAAATTAGAATAAAGCATTGCATTCATACTCTGTAAACATCATTTAACTTGGAATTATTCCTTTTATAGTGTTCAGTGCAAAAGTCAACAATCTGCTGTGTAGAAGTTGACTCATGGTATGATAAGACTGACCCAAGGTGTCTTTGAGCAATACATGTACCTTGAGTCAGCTACTTTACATGTACCTTGAGTCGGCCACTATTGCTTTTTGGTCCAAAATGAACTTAGTAGTGACCATTTCATTGGGTTCTAAGCTATTTACACTGATAGAATATGTTGAGCTGTAGCACCTGTTATCTTTCCATCTTTGGGGAGGTGATTCTTACACTATCCATTATTTTTCAATAAAATCAACTGTATTCTACCAATTAGGTAGAGAGGTCTTCTGATAGATTGACAGCCATTTTGAAATACCTGACAGCTGATAAATGGGGTCAAGTTTGCTATAATTTATGTTCACCCAAGGAACAGTGATAATCAGCATTGTAATTAGTAAAATCATTACAGAAAAACGCTGACCAAGATCACTCTGCCGAGAATAAACATTTTCCTTGTATTGCTTCATTAGTACACTCTTTACTATGAATTAGTTGAGTCATTTTATGATGTGGCTGACTCAAGGTACCACAGTGGCCCACTCATGGTACTGATGAAAATTCACATCTATTGAATAATGGGTGCTAAAAGAGGTCAATGACTATGGGTATGAAAGTTGTAACATCGCTGGATGGAAAGAGTAAGACATCTGGGTAATATTTATATCCATTTTTAGATGACCCCTGCAAGTTTTCCCACTATTACAAAGATCCTAGAATAACTAGTAGGTTGTAAAGAGGCCCAGGTGGACGACTCATGGTCACTTTACCCTATTTGGCTTAGTTCTGAGGAAATTTTAAGTATTTGAAATAGTTTGTCAAGCGTCAGCGATAGTGGATTTTTCAGATAGCACCACATATTTAGGGTGGTACCACCAAGTAGACGGTATTGACTAACTTTGAAGGAGAACTGGGGATAATCATTTTACTGATTCCCCTTTGAAGCCCCCAGCCCTGGTGGTCAGCAGCCATTCAATTGCATCTGGTCGGGATCGCCTGTGGACAGATTCTGTGGACAGTTTCAGTCAGGGCTAATGTCTTTTGGTGCGTTGAAGGCCGATTCAATAACGCCTGGTTCTCTGGTGCTTACAAGGCCAAATGTCGGCTGCCCAAGTCCCAACCGTAGATAAAGCGCGGGAAATTGTCTGGATTACCTCCTGTAGATGCCTCCACTGAGTCAGGCAGCATCTGCTGTTTCGGCTTGACATTGGGTGTGGGGGGTCTAGATACTCAAGCATGCACTCGGCTAGACACAGTTTTAGTAATACTATAGGAGAGGCTCTGCCTGGTTCAGGGGAGCTCACGTTAACAATGCTCCTGCCTTTTTACTTCCCTCCGGAAGGGATTACTCTGGCTGGGATCATGACCTCGTCAGAGAGGCCGCTGATTGGCCACCGGCTGCTGGCTTCGAACACACAGACTCTGGTCGGAAATACTGCGCGCTGGGGCCGCTGGGTGGCGTTGATACGCAGCAGACATCTATGTTGGTCCCTTGTGGTTCTGTGAACCCGAACCCCTATTACAATGCACCTGAACCATTGTATGGGAGATACCTAAGGATATAAGGGAATGCATAAACAATGGTACCATTCATAATTCTGATAAAAGCCAAATGGAAGTTAGTACCCCAGCGGAATCATTGTTTGATGGGAATGCCAATTTACAGGGATGGTATCTGTCGTTCTTCCATAGCCAATTCTCCATTTGGAATTCCCTACCCTATATTACCCTGCAATCAAAAGCAGAGAGAGAGAGAGAGAGAGAGAGAGAGAGAGAGAGAGAGAGAGACAGAGAGACAGACAGACAGACAGACAGACAGACAGACAGAGAGACAGAGATAGAGAGACAGAGAGACAGAGAGAGACCGACAGAAAGATAGACCGACAGAAAGAGAGACACACAGAAAGAGGAATGGGGGGATTAGACACAATTTACATGGTTTATACCCTTTCCAAGACCTTTTCGCTGAAGATCTAAAACGAAAATAGAAATGCTCAGAGTCCTGAATGACATACTAAGTCGGACCATTTCTGTCCTCTTTTGACCAGTCAACCCAAACACCCAGATCCACCTACCCTACCTTCATAATTCTAGATGATAATAAATCAACATAGCTACTCTCTTCAGTGCTTGCTGACGGCGCATTCTCTTATATAGAACAAAGCCCTGCTATAGCTTACAGTTGTTCCACTGGAGAAGCCTTAATACTGCCTATTATGCGGAGGCTCTGTCGGCAGCTGCAGCAGCTAATACTACCATTTTTTTTTTTCTGATGAGCACTTTAAACTCCTATATGGCTCAGGCATATCTTACATCACTTGAATTCTCTTGTTGAATTCTGGGCTTCCCTAGCCCACTTAAAAGGGTCTATATCTCCTCTTTCCTATCCCCTCGGATGTGTGTGGTGCACATATGTGCGGGCACCGACACATTCATTTGTGAAATTGTAAGTGTCGTTCTCACCATGAATATGACCTTAGCTGTCGAAATGGCGTTAAACATCTATTACTCACTCACTCACTTGTTGAATTCAATTCGGCACTTGCCTTGGTTACATCAAGAGGGGTTTTTCATCCTAAAGTTGTTGTTTTTCAACAGTATCAATTTGCACATATCATATAGCGTAGTACTTCGCGTACAAGGCGTGCCTGATACGCCAGGATAGCTCCTGCGTCTCATCTGAATACGATGAGACGCAGACATACAAGGGAGATTTCTCCATGCAAAAGATAAGGCTGAGACCCATGCACATAGGTTGATGTTAGGCACTTTCCTGTATAGCATCTAGGGACCAAACAGACCCCTTAATTACCTACAGCTAGCCCTTGATGTGGACAGCCATCTATCACCATTATCCTAAGCTCTACGACTGAAGTGAAAGAGCACAGCAGACGATAATCTTTCAGTGAGGATAGATCAGCATCGCTATTACTAACCATATATTAATAAGCACACCGCCTGTAAGAATTGGGAAGCGCTATTTGTCAAATTTGAGTAGTTACCAGACTTGAATAATAACCTGATTTAAATATGGCACTTGATTTTTCCTGCTATATACCCTAATACTGTAGCTGATGGTGCGGAATTGCTGGTTGAAGGGATTTGCAAGAATATCAATTTGCGCAACGAGTAATCATAGCGTTATCTTCCGTGTATGACAATAATAAGAAAAGTTGATGTTAGGATTGCAATATTTGTTCTCAACTGAAAGGTTGAGCACAATAATCATCGGCCATCTCTTTGTCAATAGAAAATTGGATGATCAATAAAGACCACAATAAGTTGTTTTTCGAGGTAAGTTGACAGATCTGCCACAGTAAATATAAATACGGACATATATAGAAGTGGTGATTTAAATGTACCATTGTACTCTCAGCATAGAGTTGTTAAAAGAAATGTCACTTACAAGTGCAGTTCTATTTGATGATAATTGCACACTAGGTTACATATTATATTGGAGTGTCTTGCATTTGGCATGTAAAACACTTCTGGCATATTATCTGAAGATAGATGTGTTGCAGGATGCTCAATGGGGGCATCTCGTTTTCAGCAAGTTATCATTGATAGGAGCTATCAGTTGCCCCCCCCCCGCCCCCCAAGCATTCTGTAGTGGATAGGGGGAATTATTTCTTCGTTTGATAATTCATAACACTTGCTTCCAATATCATATAGAATCCTTATATATGACTACTTTTTATTTCTACCTTTATCATCCCCTATTGCATAGATCCATATTCATTAAGTGAGTAATCATTGGCTAACAGTAACAGGTGACTCATCAGATGCATGGGCCAATAATGCCCTGATGAGTCACCTGTTAGCACACTTCAGAAGTATGACTTCTGTTTTGTCATCAATAGCCAATAATTATAATGAACGGGTATAACAGGGTACACTTATGTGGGTATTTATTGTATGCTGTACTATGTGTGTATTTATTGTATGCTATATGGGAGAGTGCTATGGGAGTCCTGTATAGGGTTTATGGTAGCTAAGAGTTTATGGTAGACTGTGGAATGTGCAGACGGAGGGGAGTCGACGAGATCTGGTCAGGTAGATTCTGTAGAGGGGGAGGGGGGGAATACGTGTGAGCCAAACACCGGCGTCTGAAAGGTGTGAAGGGTTAGTAAGAGATAGGGAGGAGTCAGTATTGTGGGAGCAGCCGAGGAGGCAACACATACTCCTGGAGTAGACGAGGATGAAGCTGTTTAGTATTTAGTATTACACTTAGCCAATGTAAGAACGGATTGAACAGGATCTCTATGGCACTTATACCTCTCCAGTAGCATCGGATTGTTAAAACATGAACTGCTTGTATGAATAGACTGATGTCGGTGAAGCTGTACAACCTCGAGTGGGATCACCAAACCACTGTAACTGTGAATAACCAATGAACAATAAATGGTGACTTGTATCGGCGTCTTGGTGTTGGTTAAAGAATGGGCTAGGCCAACATCATACCACTAGAGTTAGTCTTCCCAAATACGTGAGAACAACGGAACGAGCTGATAATAACTACACAAGTTAGATCACATTAATATACATATAAACACAACCCACACAGCCCAGATGGTGGAGAACCCGGGTAAGGATAGTAAAAAGAATATATAAACATAGAATGGGACAAAGTGCTTAGTAAAGGCGAGTGAATGAGTAAAATAAATAACAAAGGAAAGAAAAACAAATTGAGAATCAAGGAATGAGAGAATTGTAATAATAAAACATATGTTAGAGGACAAGTTTGCGCTAAGAATAAGTCACCAATGCAGTGTGGAAAATATATATAGTAATAATGCATGGTGTTATATAAGTGTGGTGTATATGTATGTATATAAATAACTATTGAAATGTATAATATGATAACGATGATTACCTCAGGTATTAGTGACAAAACAATACATAAGATGTATTCAAGCATAATTTATGCTTGACAATTGGTGTGACTCGCGTCACAAGAGGGGAGCGCCCGCACCTGTTTTGTCATCAATAGCCAATAATTATAATGAACGGGTATAACAGGGTACACTTATGTGGGTATTTATTGTATGCTGTACTATGTGTGTATTTATTGTATGCTATATGGGAGAGTGCTATGGGAGTCCTGTATAGGGTTTATGGTAGCTAAGAGTTTATGGTAGACTGTGGAATGTGCAGACGGAGGGGAGTCGACGAGATCTGGTCAGGTAGATTCTGTAGAGGGGGAGGGGGGGAATACGTGTGAGCCAAACACCGGCGTCTGAAAGGTGTGAAGGGTTAGTAAGAGATAGGGAGGAGTCAGTATTGTGGGAGCAGCCGAGGAGGCAACACATACTCCTGGAGTAGACGAGGATGAAGCTGTTTAGTATTTAGTATTACACTTAGCCAATGTAAGAACGGATTGAACAGGATCTCTATGGCACTTATACCTCTCCAGTAGCATCGGATTGTTAAAACATGAACTGCTTGTATGAATAGACTGATGTCGGTGAAGCTGTACAACCTCGAGTGGGATCACCAAACCACTGTAACTGTGAATAACCAATGAACAATAAATGGTGACTTGTATCGGCGTCTTGGTGTTGGTTAAAGAATGGGCTAGGCCAACATCATACCACTAGAGTTAGTCTTCCCAAATACGTGAGAACAACGGAACGAGCTGATAATAACTACACAAGTTAGATCACATTAATATACATATAAACACAACCCACACAGCCCACTTCTCCATAGAGCAAGCTGTCTTGGGTCACTACCACGGACCTGGTGGCTGTTGCTAAACCATTGGAAGTCACTTCTATCGGAGGTGTACTTCCAAAAATGGAAAGCACTCATCTTTGGTAGTCTCTTCTCTATTGCATTGTCAAATGGGACTTCCCAAAAGAAGTGGTCCAGAAGTGGTTAGTAACAACCCCTCAACTGGAAGTTGCTTCCTACACTCTGTCACATAACTATATAGGCAGGGGCAGTATGGGAAACACTCGGGTGTGAGCACTTTTCACAACACAGTTTGATTTGTGGGAAAGTGACTACTTCTGGACTTCAGTGTCGGAAGTGATTCAAAGTGGTTAAGTAGAGGAGGGATGTGGGAAGTGAGGTACCTACCCTGAAAAGCAACCCTCAATCTTTTTGCAACAGCCTCCGGGCCATAGGGCTTGGTGGTATTGTGAACGGGTCCCTTTTGACGGCTGTCGTGGCTATGGGACAAGCAGCTCTGACCACAGAAGCATTGTCCTAACCAACCTCAACTGCTGCTATGAACGTCTGGCACCGTGGCCTCATGGGCAGCACGCTGGCATTTAAATCTAGCCTTTGCAGGTCGGGTAACTGGAAACAAACCTTTTTTTAGGCCATAGTACAGAAAACTGCTCAACATTCATCATACATATATACACCTTGTATCTACACTGAGCGATGTATTTAGAATCTGTAGCAAGTACACAAGGGACAGTGTCTGAGCCTGGCTTATTTGGTGGACAATATCAATATCGAATATCCATATGATCACAATACCTGCAGTTATTTGAAGTTAGATCTACAGGATCTATTAAGCATTTATTGACAAGGAATGGTCTGTTTTATATATTCTTTTATTGGGGTAGGTTGTTCCATAGACGTTGCAGCTCATGGATATTGTCAGTCCTTTAGTCTGGAGGCCATTTCTTAACAGACTCCGACTGCACCTCCCAGTCATACTCAATCTTTTCGGGCTTCCCTAGCCCACTTAAAAGGGTCTATATCTCTTCTTTCCTATCCCCTCAGGATGTGTGTGGTGCACATATGCGCTGGCACCGACACATTCCTCTGTGATATTATGTAATGTTGTTCTTGCCATGAATATGACCTTAGCTGTCGAAATGGCGTTAAACATCTATTACTCACTCACTACTCAATCTTTTTGCAACAGCCTCCAGGACACAGGGCTTAGTGGTAGTGTGAACGGGTCCCTTTTGACGGCTGTCGTGGCTATGGGACAGGCAGCTCTGGCCTTTACAGGTTCTAGGTCCAATGGCGGGCTTCCCTAGCCCACTTAAAAGGGTATATTTCTCCTCTTTCCTATCCCCTCGGGATGTGTGTGGTGCACATATGCACGGGCACTGACACATTCCCCTGTGAAATTGTGTAATGTAGTTCTCGCCATGAATATGACCTTAGCTGTCGAAATGGCGTTAAACATCTATTACTCACTCACTCACTCACTCTAGGTCCAATGGAGGAAATTGAGATTTTAAATACATTCCTATTCATCAAGCTTTGCTGATATGCACCCCAAACAGTGCCTGATATCCACCCAAACAGTGCCTGTTATCCACCTCAACAGTGCCTGATATCCAACCAAACAATGCCTGATATCCACCTCCAATTTGCTCACATGGTGCATACAATATCAACAGGCATCAGCATGGGAATATCCAGGAAAGGCACCGTGAGTCATAGAAATCGTGTAATAAAATGACCTATCGGGATCGGACTGGTACCTAAGAACACCACGTGTATACTGATTAATCTGGCTCTGATCTCGCATCAGGCATGTCATGCTATTCAGAGGTATGGTACTTACTTAAATCTCGCGAGAGAGTCCGAGATTAAAACTATCTAGTCTGCGCATACACATACAAAAGAAACCTCGCTAGTCATGTTAGATCACACTAGCCCTGTGACCAGTTACCAGTAACATCATTTGGGAACACACATGCTGAGTCTGTACTTTTTGTCATACCGGGACTCTTGCACGTACAATTACTCTGTAAAATATTCTGGAATAAACCGCCAATAACTGCCATATGATATGGGATCTGAGTGATATTTAAAAGAGAATTTTACCAATCGTTCTTCAAATTTCGTTCTTTTCATAATTTAATCTCTCTTTTCTCAAGGAGTGTCATACAGTAAGTCGTTTTCATGAGAGGGTCTTTGATTAGGAACCAAAAAGGTTAAGAACACGACTAAATTCCTCATATCCAATTAGTTACTTCGTTACATTTCATCACTTGGAAATGGAAGAAAAAGTATTTACTATCTCGGCACCAGGGAAATTGGGATTGACGTTTATCTGGTAAAAATATTTTCTTCTCAAAGGGATTTCTAAAAGGATGATCGTTCTTCTAACTTTACAAAAAGGACTGATAATTACAGCAATTTAGGCATGTAGTTCTAATTTTTTTTCTAACATTCTTGTGTAATTTGACATGGACTGATTGATTCACGTGGGAGCTCTATTTATGTCTAGACCAAGAAAATGCCATTAATATAACTATTTTAGTACTAAATAAAATGGGTCCATTGGGCATTACTTAACTAGCAAAAACAAAAACTGTTCTCATTGATTTGTGTAAAAATGTAACCACTATTCCTACATGCTTCAAATACATGGATGAATATTGTTTTGATTTGCCTTTCGTAATCTTAAAAACCTGCTTGTCCCACAAACTCGCCTTCTTTGTTCTTACCCTAATTATAAATAGTTATCTGAAATATTAAGAAGTTATATTTTTTGGTCACTGGCATGACCGTAACAGTTGATTTCTGTTCCTATTTTAACATTTTTCCTGTTTCGTCATTGGCATCATAATATATCATATTCCTGGTTATTCATGTCGTCAAAAATTGTTTAGAATGGGAGTGTTGGGGACAAGAGGTGGGGTTTCGTCTTGGGGTTCGTGTTTGGAAGGTGGTAATTATTGGCCGAGAGACTTGTCTCCTCGGCCATATATACGTCGTGTAGGAGGGGGACAGCAGGTCATGTCAAAAACAGCCAAAAGTCCTCTACTATAGATCAGCTACTGAATTCAGTCAACCATGACAAAGACTGTGGTGTACCAGTGTACAGATGTACCAGTGTACCACACTCACAGATCAGCAAATACTACATAACCTCTGTCATGGCATTAGACCTTACAGAGACCTGTGGTACTGCCTGCATATATAATTATGTAATACCTCTGACCTATATTGAATTGTTTTTGTCCAGGGTCGTTCTGCAGTGGCCTCATAGCTTCCACATCAGTACTAGGCACCTCCAAATACCTGTAGTGAATTGCTATTGTTCCAGGTCATCGAACAGCACCACAGCTCTGTCCCCTAGAGTCTCTGAGTGTTTGTTCAATCACTTCGTAATTAGACATCTCTACTACGATCTCTCGGCCATTACATCTGTGATGTATAATTCACTCTTAAAAATGTCCTCGACCAAGCGTGATCTCGTTGATAGGGATCTGGGTCCAATTAAAAAAGTACCCCAACCACAGACACTCCCCATCCCATCCTCAATCCAATTCTTACCCGTTCCTTATCATGACCTGGATTCCTTCCACCTTAACTCATCAGCCCATGCACCTATGGTTCTCTATCTTTCAGCGGAGGGACTGGGGAATGCAATTTTGGCCGTTTGGTCGATGCTTTTCAAGGCAGTTCTCTCCTCTCTTCCCGAAGGAAAACACTATCTCTGTCCATCCTTTCAGCTGTAATTCAACCCCCGTCTGATCCTGCCTAAATGGTGCTCCCAAAGGTAGAGAGAATGCCACTGGATGGGGGCGGGGTGGAATGTGTGATCAGAGTAGGAGGAAGGAAGGGAGAGACCTGGAACAGGAGGAAGTAGGAAAGGATGTGGGATGTGTGTTAAGCATTGGGCATTTCAATGGTCGTTAAAGCCTAAGTGTGAAATCACAATACACATCAATGTTCTACCATGATCATGCATATACACGCATGTGACATAAATGTAATACAAAAATACCAATGGGCATTAAGCATTGCAAGTTAGATGATGTAATTCGTTAGGCCTCCTTTGGACATATTTTAGCACCTTACCCATACCATTCTCCGTTTTCAGAACAAACAACCTTGGGTTGATGGCAAATATCAAGGCTATTTTGGTTAACACAGAATTTAGATAAAGGGTGTATGCATAATGATATATTATGCATATGAATACATCCATGTACCACATTTACCAAACCAAGGACAGAAACCTCTTCTACATCGATAAATGAAAACACAGTTATCTGGTCGAGCACTGTGATTAGCTGTGCTAACTGATCTATCCAAAATATACCAAGCAGGGATTTACTATAATAATCACAGTCCCCGTGATGAGCCCCCAAAGTATAAAGCTCAGCCTCCCCCATCACCTACAGATGCATGCCATGGGTTCCGTTGAAAGGACAACCTCAACGTTGAATTGTTAAAACTGAAACAGATGCTACTTTGTGTACGTGTGCAAACCGAACCTTATAGAATAAATCTAGCCCTTTATTTCCATTGGCAATATTATACCTAGGGTGCAGTGACATGGGAAGCACACATAAAGCCCAAGCTCCACTAGGTGGCACGGGATGGCAGCGTTACAGGCGGCACAGGTATTTCTTTGTTCTTTTTGTTTACATTATGCGCCAGTTTTGCAATTGCAGTATTTCACATCAATATCACGCCATTGACGCACCTGTGTTGCTGAGAACGATGGATTTTGGCATGCCGCTTGTAATGCTGCCGACCCGTACTGTGTACTGGAGCCCTGGCTTAATGAGGGCAGATGCAGGTTTGAACCCATTTTTTACACCTTCCTGTTTGAGCATTCTATCCATGCACCCTGTTGATTTACATTCTGTGTGTTATGCTACTTATCTGCTTATTTTGGTGAGAGAGCTAGGGATTGCAGGGATGCAACGCCCCATGTGTGAAGGAGCGAATGGGCATTTGTAGGTCCATAGTCATTTACCCAACCAACCACTGTGCCATGCCAGCATCGACCTGGCACTTTGTCTTAATGGCAGGCGTGATGATTGGTGTGAGTGGGGCTGGTAATGATGACCAATACACAATACCAGGAGAAGGCATTGACACGGGTGATAGCCTTCCTGACTCATGTAATTTATGACTGATGCTGCATTTAATCAGCTGATCTGGTACACATTCGATTCCAGCTGATTATATGGTAATTGAAGGAGGATAGGAGTGGCCGGTTCGTGCAGTTTAGGGCGGCAAGGGTTTGAAAGCAGGACAGAAGGGAACGGCAGGATCAGGTGATCTAGGGCATGAGCTTGAGCGCAGAGGAGTGGGCAGGGACATATAGCTGCGGTGGTGTTGAGATGGATATACCAAAGTTGAAATAGGATTTCTATGAGGAAGATATAGAGAGATTAGACTGGAAATAGAGGTAGGTTATATCGAAAAGGGCGAATGCATAGTACGTTAGGTTGTACATAGATGGGATGGTTTTCATTAACTTTGGGTATTTTAATGATGGTATTTTATTGATACAGCTTTTTCCTTACACATCTTATCTTCTCCTTAAGAACCAAAGATAGGGATAGAAAAGAGAGGCCAGATGAGGCAAATTCTGGATGATTAGAGAAGAAAGTGAACATTTAGGAGGCTAGTAGATATAATCTTTTTATAATGTAATTATTATTCTGGAGCAATTAGTCGGGTTCTCGACCTATATTCTCCTGACTCCAGTGTCTCATAGGCACTAGCATCTGCTTCATCTTTATATTCTATAAAGAGCCATTTTTCTTTATAGATTTCTATTCACTGTGCGTCTTTACTGGCAGAATTCTCGGGAGAACGTAGGCGGTACCTTGGCTGAACCTTGTGCCAAAATCCCATTCAGTAGCTGCTCCGCCCCAAAACATGGTGAGGGCTTTCAAAGGGCTCCATGGGGTCTCCCCCCTTAGCCACCCTTCTCTTTATAGCATTCTATTGACTATGCAGAAGGTGGCAGAAGAAAGTCGATTGCTATAGTGGAAATGGGTTAGAGATTGGGGAGAATGTGTGTGTGTGTGTGGGGGGGGGGGTGTATGCTATCTTCACTGTCTGTCAATGGTACACAATGTTCTTAGTAATATGTTCACTGAGGATGTCTGTAAGGAGTTATGGGTTGCAAACTCTTTATGGCTATCTTTTTGTTTTCAATTAAGGTAGACGTGAACAGCGAATATATAATGAATAATTGCTCCCTAAATGCGTTTTTTCCAGGTATAATCAGGAGTTTGAAGTCTTGATTAATGCCTCCCCTGTGCCTTTCCTTCCCATCCCCGCGTTGTTCTGAAAGTTTATGATCATCAGTTTGCTGGCAGTAAAAAACACTTTTCCAGTTCTCAAAGTGTTATTGGGTTATTGGGTTATTTATGGTGATTCAAATATATTGGTTTTAGTTATTTATTCAGGTATTTCTGGAATTACCACTGAAATCGTACTTGAGCGACCACCAGTCTGTTAGTTATTATCTAATTGTCCCATAAGGCTAGGGGACAGGGGGAGAAAAGAGTCACCTACTCAGAGATTTCCTTAAATCTTTAGATGGATCATTAGTGGGGTGATTCCATTCATAAGGTGCTAATGAGAAGCTTTCAACTTTGTACTGGATATCTGACAGGAATAATGGGAAATTAATTGCAGTAATTGACAGCCTAGATAGTGGTGGTATTGAGCCTTGACTGTTTATTGATTAACACTAAGGCCATCCATCCATCTTACGATATTACCATCCGTTAACCTTTTCTGTAGCCCTCTCTTTATGCTCAGACTCTGTCTTATCAGCCCCCCCCCACTATCCTTATGACAATCTTATCAATCATGTCCGATAGGGGAAAACATGCATAAATCATCCGATATAGTCAATCATATCTTGAATTAGTATACTGTAGTCTTTACTGAAGCAGCATGTGAACTATGTAGTAGAGAGAATATTTCTGTCCAAGTCATAGACACGCCACTTATATAGAGAACATAAGTCCATCTTATATGGTGAAAAGGGGACACAATTAGAGTTAAGAGGGATGCCCCCCTCCCTTTGTGTTAGTGAAGAGTGTGCAGCTAAATGAGGGAATTAAGATATATGGGGTGTCATAATGAAAATAGTTAGGCACATGGTAGATGGAGTAGTTCTGTGTTTTCCTTTTTTATTATGGTGGAAGTTTAAAACAGAGAAAAAAAGCTTTGAATAAGAAGCTTAGCAGCTAGACACAATTAGGGGCACGGGAGTTATTTTGAAGAAAGGAGAGATAAAGTGTATGACAAATCACAAAGGGTGATTTGGTGGCTATACGCTCTGCCTAAAAAAACTAATTGAAGTGATATTAGACGGAGTACAGGGGTTTAAAACTTTAAAAGAAAATTCTCTCATCTAGACCAAATTGAAATGGTGGTTTAATGCTGTGAATAATACTTTCATCGAAACGAAAGTCCTAATAATCGTTTACCCTATGAATCGGCATCCTGATCTCCTAGATCTAGATGTACCTGTGGTTTTTAGATTTTTCATCAAATTGGAGATAAAACACCTCCTCCTTCTCCAGTTGATTACACTCAGATTTAAGTCCTCAGGTAAATGGAAATGCCGAGGAAAATACTACTGTAGGTCCTTGCGTGTTAGACACACCCTTTTATACCACGATTCTGGCACTTCCGGTGGTTTTGTATGCAGTTTAGCCGTGCATTATTCTGCATATATACCACCCATGTGCATTTTTGAAATTTTTGGTATATACTTTTTCGGGGTCAAGTTGGACTTAGAATATTTTGGGAAATGCTGGCGGACATACAAAGTCCGTCTAGCCAATGTTCAATATGAAAAATCATCCCAACTCGTAGGAGAATTGAACCCCGACCGCAGTGGAGGTAGGCGAAGGCCTTAGCCATAGCGCCACACTGAACGGTGATGAAACCCATTGCGAAAGTAAATAAGTTCTAACCTCGGGTCCTAGTCCTATGTTTTCACTCAGTTTTCATCTTGATTCCAACCATGACATGTTATAATATCAAAGTCCCAAGAAGTATTCGATCCATAGATGAGGAATGCGTGCTAATTTTTCTCCATTTTGTTCAATATAAATAAGAATCCATTGATTTTTCCATCATAAGCAAGTCGCGGTCCAGCCATTCCCACCTGCCTCCTTGCCCGACGCAAGTGTGTCAGTGGCCTGGATGTGGATATAGGTCAACTCCTCGCCGTACAAGAAAGACGCTGAAAATTTCAGACCGGTTTGAAAAATCAATGGATTCTTATTTATTTTGAATATATCAGACATATCAAGCATGGAGTAATCATCTAGAATGTCTAAGGATATATGTTTTAATATCTGGACTTGTCATGGTTGGATTCCATACGAAAAGTGTGTGTAAACACAGCGATACCTCTCCCGGCAAGGAACAAAAACAATGGCTTCGCACAGAGCGGAGCCCAGGCCGTATCGCTTGCAATTACAAAATTTCTTCTCCTGGCTATATTCTGTGGATATCAGGTAAGAAATTAATACAAAATGGAGGAAATGGTGGGATAAACCTAATAGAAGATGGATATCGGGGCCCACAGGCTGTACATTCTGTATATACAGAATGTACAGCCCTAGGGCCCCGATATTCATCATCTATTAGCTTAATATACTGCTCTATAGCATAAAAGCCTCATCTTTAAGTCGTACCATGACAGAATGGAATTAGTGCATTGGAACCATTAGTTTCGATATACCTATCGGATCTCCTCTATTTTCCACTGCCATGGGCAAAGTAGAACCTTATACAAAACGTTATGTTCCAAGACTGCCAAGAGTACTCAGACTACCTATAGGGGCCTATAGGTATGAAATACAATTGGCTATGGGACTGTTTTCTTCTTAGTAAACCGAAGCCAATAGGCTTTGCTGAAATTGCTGACTTGTGTCGATAAGGACTATATAATCTGTGCTGCAAAGATGACTCTTCCAGTAACTTTCAAACTATCACTCAGCTTGATAGTGGATCAGCCCCAACAGATCATTCACTTGAATACAGCTTCAAAGGATAGCTTAACCTGCAATCTCCTGCAGCACCTACATGTGACATGTTAAGGGGCCCTTTGTGGCCGAACCTCAGGATGGATAGCGTTGTCTATGTAGAGCCAGCAGGGGATTATCTGAACTTATGATAATATGGGGAGGGAGAGCCATTGGTAAGAACTGGTTGAGTAGGTTTCCTACCGGGATTATAATTTTCTCTCTTAACAGATGTATTATTGAAAAGTGGATGTATGATTTACAGTATACATCGCAGGGTAGCTGTTTTAATTCCATTTACATGCACCTCTATATAATAGTCCAAGTTACCATATATTATGAGCCTGTTCAACTTGGACGCATGCATTGACAAGCTCCCCCCTCCATTCCCACCAAAATACCATTACCTTGTTATATATAGCCTGCCCTCCAGCTGTCACATTGTATAGGGCCCTGTTTATCTTGCCATACCCAGGAGCAATTCCCCTCTCCCCATCCCTGAACCCCTCCTACCGGGTAGGGTAAAGGCACCCATTTCGGACGCTCCTGGCCACACAAGAGGTGGCCCTATTTGGTGCTCAATTCAAGTACCTTTATACATAATGAATTCAGCTTTCTATTGCATCAATTGATACATGCTACCTAATCATCAATATCTATGAAGGGGTTTTGATAAATCTCTCCAATACATATGAATAAATGAGCTGTATATACCTTGTCTTCAGAATATCAAATTGCCCCTACAGTCGGACAGACCATTCCAGATATGACCTTACAGGCAGACACTATGTTATCTGATTGATACAAACAAAATGAGTCACTGTATGTGAACTTCGCTATAGAGGCATTGATGCAGCATTATAGGGAATTATAGCTCATACAACACTCCTCTCCAAGGTACTCTCAGTTGTGCAATTTAGCATACCTTTAACAGGGCAGTCTTCAAGCTCAGATCAATATGATGTTCATGGGTAGATAGAGTAGTGATTATATTTATGTGTTAAATTTTGGTAAAACCAAACACAGATTAAATATCCATACTTGAGAGTAGAGGTATGCTATAAAATATTATCTTTCTAACAAAATATCCATTGTAAATGTATATGAATCATGATATAATTGTGTCCAGAATGGGGTGTAATTGATGTCCGACTGTAGGGGTAATCTGCCATTGACATGTGGATAAACCATCTATACTTTCTGGTTAACACACAGCAGATTGACAGATCAAGTGGGGTTTCCCATTTACTCACCATTCTTTATCATCCAAATATAACAGAAACACCCTGGGTTTACACAGTTGTAAAACCATCTATTAAGGGACTCAGATTCTGTCTGCTGCATTTGTTAGAGAGGATAATAGCTAAGGTTGCATGTCTAATTCAAATGGCACCTGAAATCCCCATATGGATTATGTAATTCAATACAAAAGGTGTCCGACTGTATAGGTATCTGTCCGACTCAGGGTGCCTTTACCCTACATATACTGTTTCATTCAAGGCAACACGTTCCTGGTCCTCAATTGGGTAGCACTATAATTTAGCCTCAATATACGTGGTGCCAATATTCAGATCTTCACGATCTCAAATCATGTTATTCCATATCAATTGATCTTAGTGAGATTGTTATCTCTATTACGTCATCTAGTGCGACCCCCGGCACTAGCAGAGCAAACCCCTTAATCTTTACCTTGATTTACTATCACAGTTTCAGATTGTGTCATGCTGTTTCCTTAGGGGACAAATCGTGATGTGAGGAATGGATGGCCTGGATGACTCTATATATGAGGGGTTTGCCGTAGGTGCCGTACTAGGTCTATCTATATCATTTACTCTCCCAGCCACTATGCCATGCCACCATTGACTTGCTACCTTGTCTTTGAGGGCAGGGTGATGCTAGAGGTAGCTGGAGGCCTGAATGTGTTACCCGATGCCTGAAGACATATTGACAATTATGTGAGCCCTACACTACCAAGCTGATATGCTGCTATCAATCAGCTTACCGACTGCATATCTGATTCTGAGGGCATGTATTAGCCTATACATACTCTAACCAGACCATTATGGTGTTTGATGGGGTTGAATTGAGGTCAGGTATGGGTAGATAGGGAAGGGAAGCAAATGGAAGGGAAGGAAAGATGAGGAGAGGTTTTGCATTCTAGCTGATACGTACGTTGCCTAGAGTTGTAGAATTAAAGTCATTACAATTGGGATGGATGGAGAAGATCTCTTTATACAGCTAAAAACTTAGCACTTTCACAAAACAGTCCATAGAGTGTATAAGCTTCAGTGTATCATCGTTACTGTATGGATGAAGCTACATGATCTCCAAAAAAAGTAGGAAGAGATTAAATCAACATTCAAACAGATTGTATCCCGATTAATCAATGACATGTCAATTAGCTGTCGTTAGCATTTTGCATTGTAGCTTGGTTACTCATAATTATTTTGATATGGATACCCTCGGGGGTTCTAGGTAACACTAGAATGGGAAGCTTCTTTACTGTTTTAGGGCTCGGTGTGCTACTTATAAATGTAGCGAGTTACCCACTGGTTGTAAGCTCCACCCTGGTTAGTATAACCCCACGGGAGCCACCCTCGCCAAAGGATGTCACACAGTATTAATCGTAACAAGGTTCTCCTCATACGAGTAAGCTTCTTTGGCTTCAAGAAAATCGTACAGCTCAAATGTTGCTTCGCCCTCGGGAATGAAGGATATGGTTTTAGAAACCTCATCGCCCTCGGACATATTGATTTCCACGATCTCACGTCTTCACATGGCCCACAGGTAAGTGCGGATTTATTCCAGCTAACGCCGAGACGTTGTGATGGTACTACTTTTACCACGGTCATGTTATGACCTCGGACATGACGTCAGAGCCTCGAGGACATAAAGTATTCTCCGAGGTTATTCAAGATGGGGTGGTGAATACGGAAACTCATATAATAAGTTCGTATCATAACTTGCCACGAACAAAATAGAGCCTACACGGAATATTTATCTCCTCAGTGTGGATATTGATTGATGCCTGTTCTGTCAATTTTGTGTTAAACCTTGAATAGGCCTCATAATTAATGATCGCTATTTCTATGGTCATTTCCTTCTCTCGTTTCTGAAAAAAAGACTGAGGTTGTCCAGATTTGACGAGATATGGATGTTTCAGGTTATCCAAACTTGCATAATAAAACAAGGGAATTACTAGAATTATCTGGAAAATGTGAGGGAATTCCTATTTTTGGTCATTAGGGATATTTCTTGGTCGTTTTTGGGTGGGCACGGAATGGAGGCCATAAGTCACTTACTCAAGTCAAGGTTATATCTTTGAGGCCTAAGGTAAAAGGGAAATTGTTTCTTAAGGTATATATTTAGTAGCCCATTTGGTAGTGTAGGTAACCTAGACTGTCAGGCTAATTATCCTGACAATGTGACATACACCATTACACAACTGCTTTGTTCTAATACATTTTTTGATGGACTGCTCAGGTAAAATGATACCAATGTAATGGGTAACCACCAGAGTAAAAGCTACTAACCGACTGGTGGTCACACAAAGGGGAGGGGCTGTGTGAGAACAGACCCATTAACACATTTGTGAGATTTTCTTAAGGTGGATCGCTTGTGGGGGAATCCTATTGACAAGGTCCTAATGAATAGCTTTCAACTTTGTGCTGCATAATCAATGGCAATAATGTGAAATTCATGAGACAATTGCCTCACCAAATTGTGGTTCTTTGAGCCTTGACTGATTATTGATTAACACTAAAATGGTCATTCATGACATTATATTGCCATCAGCTATCTTTCTCTTCAGCCCCCTAACGCAATTTGTGCTTAGACCCTCCTTCCGATCGCCCCCCCCCCCCAGTCTAGCAACAGACCTATCAATCATGGGTGATAAGAGACGAAGCTTAAAGGATCTGTGATACATAGGGTATTGACTCAAGCCACTGTGGTCTTTATGACTGAAATAAACTACATATGGTTTGGTTGTGAGAACACATTTATTACATTGAGGGACATGTGAGATTGAAGGAACACAGACTTACTTGGTGACTGAGAAGGGGATATAATTGAACATGAGAGGACTGTTCTCTTTCTTTGTCAGGAAAGCGTGCGACGGAACGTAGGGTAATTGATACAAGCATAATTGACAGCATTAAACACTGTAATGATGTGCCATTTTGGGGATTAAGCTAGTCTCGTGCTATGGTGGAGGATTTTAACCAAACATTCTATGGCAAAATATTTCACCAGTGAGACACGGTTATAGAAAATATTTCCATCACAAATTAGACAGATTCCTTGATGAATATCTTATCGACAGTATATTTGGGTGTGCTAGAATGAACAATTATCAGAACAATGTGTCTCTTATGTGCTTGGGGAAGCAAACTACTTAGCACTACCTGGTGGTATCTATGAAAAGCACTCAGAATTATCATCCATGGGCAAGGTCCTTTGGTTCAGTCAGTATGATATAAATGTTCAATTGTAATCCCAGGCCGATGCTTTAGTGTCAATGGTGCTCAAAGGATGCATTGATTTCCCCTAAGTCTCATATCTATTATGACAAATTGCTGCTCTTTCTCTGTGGCTATGAATATAAAATCAGTACCGTGCACAGCCGCTGCTTCCAACACAACTACAAGGCAGGCACAGTGAGGCGCCCCCTATTGATAATACCCATAGAGGCCCTCAGAGGACGTCAGGAATGAAGACACCGGATATACATATTATATTGGCCCTAGCAATATGGCAAGCATCAGCTGACACCATGGAGGAAATTGTGTGTAGTGTGAGGATTGAGGGCTAAGGCCTTCGCTATAAGGGAGGGGTTGCGATAGTTCATCTCGAATATTAATCCACTGGTTATCAATACACAAGTACAATGTATTAAGATACAGTTTACAGCAGAGAAAAATATATTGGCATTTCATCAGATGCATCTTTCTTACTACTGTTCAGAGTTCAATGTCAATCATCAAGGCAAGGGAGTGAGGATAGAATCTCCGGCGATACATATTCATGTGTTATCCCAGGGTTATGAGAAATGAATAGCTTGCTGCACATTTTCTTTAGTCTAGTGAATTAAATGGCCTCCACAGTGTGTATCTTCGATGATATTACAATCATATCATTTCATACACGACTAAAATTGGTGACTTGAATGATAAATTGTCGCCCCATCAGCTTGAGAAAATAGCCGGACCTAAGCCCCCAATGGTAAGAGGGCTCTTTCTATATAAAGGGCTATAGACGACTCTTATATCCACTTCGCAACAAGGCATCCTCCTTCAATTAATGTCTTCTTTGAATGACCCTCAACTAAACACTAACATCCCTCCAGCTCCAGACTTCACCATCTATATAGAAGGATGGAATATTGACTCTATCACTGATGAACCCGCAAGTATATAAAAGTAAGCAGACAGATAATAGAACCTGCTTAAGGCATGGGGACCAAGCATCACAATGTCAACAGTCAGCCTATTGGCAGGCGTACTTGGCCGCCACCTGGGGTACACTAGAGAAGGATGCTGGCTGGATAGGAGGCTGAATCAACATGTTGTCCAGAGGGCCATCAGCCCTCAGCCTCTAGAGGAGGGTAATTGTCTAAAAGATTGCTGCCAGTTCCCACTGCAGGAGGGTCGTTTCGGCCGACTGCCCGCAGCAGGCAGAAAATAACCATTTGTTTATACAGGGAGAATGAAGCAGAGAATGCAGCGACGCCCAGTGTGAAGAGCCCGAAGGGCAGCTTTGGCAGATTGACTTACAGCAATGACCAATATGCACTTGCAGTCCGTTATATACTTATACTATGTCGAATGAGAAAGAACCATTTCATTGCCTTGTGATGTCATATATAGTTCACTGATAGGAGTGAAAACCAAGTTATAATTATATGTGTATCAACACAGTAAAAGGTACGCCCACTAGGGGGTGCACGGGCGTACCTTTTACCGTATTGATCCACATATACCTATGCTATGTCGAATGAGAAAGAACCATTTCATTGCCTTGTGATGCCATATGTAGTTCACTGATAGGAGGGAAAACTAAGTGTGAAGTAAGGTTCGCAGATTGGAGAGCTTGATACACCTGGTCAATCAATCTATCCAACCAATCAATCAGCTACCATTAAGTATATGCTTGCCATATGGTCTGGTATTAAGGGACCTATCTAGATTCAGTTTCTCTATCTGCTTGAATTATGGGGGTCTAGATTAATCTAACGTGAAGTAGTTACAGAGGTGAACTCCCTGGAATATATTACACAAAGATCCACCCCTCAGCAGCCTATATCCCATGGGGGTGGAACGATGGAATTGCATCCCACTGTCGTTCACCTCTGTTTATGAATATAGTTCATCGGGGATGGCGATAGGACATGCTGCTATCAGAAGAGCCAGTTTAGGACATGGAGAAGCCTGAGGCTTAAGCTCAATGGCCGCTGTATGAAGTGTTTGGAGAAAGCAACAGCCTGAATCTGTAGTGAAAATACACAAGATGACTGCATCTAAATTCTAGTATTATAGTTGTAAGGGCCATGAGTGCGACAGCCTTCCCATCCGCATGCATGAAAGTGGTCCAAACTATAGGTATGTTTTATTCATTGTTTCCACGGCCACTCCTCCAGGGACTGACTCCAGTAAGAGGACCTGATCAGAGGCCTGCCTTGTACGGTAAGTGGGGCCAGACACCACCCTCAGATTGCATTACCAAGGCATATCTCCAGGCACTATAAACTGTCATTGTTATTATGGAGCTCAATGAACATAGAAAGTCACTCACACCTATTGAATATGACATGAACAGTGTACAGGGAATCTATTCACACTCTATGGAATTACTTGCATTGTATTGTGAAACCGAAAGAGCTGATTTTCCTGAATGGTGCATACCTGTGATATCTGACAATAAAGAACTCCAGAATACACAACAGTGTAAGAGAGGGTAAGAGTCATAAAAAAGAGTCGAAGGTTGGAAATGTAGGCCAGTTCTAGTTTACAGACAGTGTCATTTGATTTGAAACCATATTTCATCAACACTGGGGCATTTCTAATCTGAAGTTCATCATAATTTACAGAGGGGAAACCCCTAATACATAGTTTTGTCACGGGTGTGGCAATAGGCTCTTTTAGTAGCCCTATACGAGAGAAAACAATCATAATTTCGTCCAAAAATTTCGAGCACATTTGCACACAGGTGTTAAACTATATTGATCAATAGCCTTAAGAAATTGAACTATATACATTGTAGGCCCTGGATATGCCCTGCATTGTATTTTATGCATTTGCATTATTACTACCTATATCGCCAAGTGATTGATACTGGCAGGAAACGCACAGCACGCCCTCAGGTGGGACATTGCTCCTGACCTTTGAGCTACATACAGGCCGGGTTACCCCCCTTCACCTTTCCTACAACAGAAAACACTTAAACCTCTCACCTCCTCCCCCACCCCCAACCACCGTCACCAAACGCACTGCAGTGTCTATGGATAAGTGTCTATATATACATGCTAAACATGTTCCTTGGCCTCAGCCTCAAACTACAATCTCTGGGGGTCTTTTCTTAACACACCTCGACTGCACCCTAGTAGTCGCAAAGATCCTATAGAATTGAATCAAATAGCATAGACATCTGCAGAGTGGGTGTGATCGTAGTACATTAAGAAACGGTCTGTTACCAGTGCTGCCCCCTCCCCGCCCTCGTCAGTGTTGGCACTTCTATCCCCAATTGTTAGATAACAGAATTATGGCCACCACATACATGTATATTATATGGAACTGTAATGGTTTGATACAGACGTTCATGAGTAGAATGCGGGAATGGTAGATGATGTGTATTGGGTTGTAGGAGCACATTATTGGGGGGGGGGGTTAATGGTATAATATGTATGGAGATATGGCAGCACAATGTGTGTAGAATATAGGAATGGAGGTATCTAAAAAGGACAATGGTAGTGTGTGGAAACATGAGCAAGGGTCTATAGCACGAACAGTGAGTGACAGATAGAAAGGCTATCAAGCTATAGCAGTAATTTGTAAGTAATGTGAGAAATTTGTATTTCATTATGATATTGAATACAATGGTCTCACTAAGGGGCCATCTATCACACACAGGTGTGTAATAACCTAGCTCCATCTCAGATCAGTTATCACAACCTAAAAGGCCAAACTATAAGATATAACCATATTTTTACTAATTAAAATGAGTTTTGACTTAATTAACACGCACTGATAAACTCATATGACTTGGGGTTATCTCACGACGGAAGTAGATCTATATGGGGCTGATTCAGTACTCTGTCCCTAGTTCCATCAAGCATTTACAGTAGATGGCTCTAGTGTTGAACTGGCCAATGTGGTCCTGCTATGTTGATGTGATTCTCATGGAAATGGGTGTGGTGATACCAGGGTTGGCACCTGTCATTACAATGGAAGACCGGGGGAGAGATGATATACATCATAGACAGCGCCCCCTTCTCACGGCCATAGACTTTACAGATCTGATAGCAATTAACATGTAATTATACACCTCATAGTCAGATAACTTACTTTTAGGCCTAACTGGCTTGATATACCAATAGGCCTGCCTTGTAGGATGTTAGGACCAACAACACAAATCCCATGCATCCCCTCTAACATACCAACCTCCCCTCTTTCCTTTTCCTGATTTCAGCTGAAAAATAGTTGTAAGGTCAATCATATGCATGTGTATCTTGATCTAGACATTTCTTTGGCAAAAGGTATTGCCTTTATATTGTAGGTTTATGTTCATTCGCCATTAAACTCTATGTAAATGAGATTTATAAGCTGAGGGGAGATTTTTTTTCCACCAGATTGAGGCTTACCTGTGAGAGTTGTCTCTGTCTCCATAGTGATTTTATGGGGTCCTGGGGCTGAATGACTGTCATGCCTGTCGAGCTGGATGTCTTACAGTGGCGCCTCCTTGTAATTTTGACTAGTAAAACTACTGTATAGGTAGTATTTGTATGAGGTTATAGCGCTACCCTCTGAATAGTATACTGAAATGGTGTTATGTAGCTACCCCACCTCATTTTGAGAAAATGGTCTGAAATTTATGTTTTATTTAATACCATTCAAATGAGAAAATCTTTTTTTGCATGGGGCGCATGGATAGGGTCTCTACTAACTATATGCATAGTGATATCTGTAAGCCTATTCTTCCATAACCCAAAATCAAGCCTCCCTAAGTCTGTCATTTCAACAGTTATTTTCTAGAGCTTCCACCAGAAAGCCACACCGGCGCCACCTATGAGGAAGTTGTGTGACCGCTATGGTGTTATGCTTATATGGGGCTGAATCTTGTGAGTAGTTTATGAAAATACTAGTATGCATGTAACGCTAAAGCAGTACTAGTATTCTGTGAGTAGTATATGGGAATAGTAGTATGTGCATGGGGCTATAGTAGTACTCTGAGTAGTATATGGAAATAGTGTTATGTGTAAGGGCGGAAGGAGTATTCCATGAGTAGTAACTATATAGGAAGAGTAATATGTGTATAGGTTTGCGGCGGTAGTCTCTGGGTGGTATTCTAGAAATGGTGGGTGGGATTGGAATCATACTTTGTCAGTGGCATATAAAATAGACTTATAATGGTCCTTTGTTTGTCGCACTCCCTTGGGTATAGATACGTTCAAATAATCAATTTGCGAGTAGCATGTGAGAAAGCACTGAGTACAAAGCTTTGTGAGTACGTGCTAATGCTCATGTGGTAATATTAGTGGTTTCAAATTTATAGACAGGGCTATGATTCACAGGTATAAACACATGGCTATATTATCAAAAAAGTGGCAGTTTCTGGATGCCCCTTATTCATATAATTATATTAGTAGAAGCCCTGCTTAGAAAAGGTTTTTCCATTTTAGAATTTCTGACGGGAAAACATACAGTGTTTTGTAACTGCTGAATACGGAACTCTGTCGCCTTCTAATTAGGCCTACCTTTTGTTTGGATTACCCCATGGAATTCTCGGGCAGCAAAAAAAGCAATCAATTCAGAAACAAATTCGGTGGTTAGAAAAAACCCAGATAAGACAAATCCCTGAAACGTATTAAATGGCCCCACATGACCGGATCAATGGGGCCATCATTTCAGTTTCCTCACAAGGCCTGCCACTTAATGAGAACCATTGATGGTTACTTTGCATAGGGAGTAAATCGACTGCCCTAGCTTTGTACAGAAGAGAGGTGGTCCTAAGACTAGTACAACTGAGTTATCAGGTGTTTTTGGTTTTTATGACATCTTGTAGATAGCATCAGATAACATAGTTTCAGATAAGGTGACAAATTGTGAGCATTCAATTACATAGAGCAGCAATCAGTCTGTCAATAAACAAGTCTCCCCTCTGCCAATATTTTATAAGGCTAGGATTACACGGCCTTATGGGAGGACCCCACATTCTATTGGGTCCACATTAACTGGGAATCCATCCCAATTATTCTCGCTCACTGTGAGCAAGAAGCAGAGGAGGAGCAGCTCACAATTACCATTTTTTGTTTGGGGGCTTGTAAGAAATGGGAAAATGAAATCGGGACAGCACTGATTGCTGTTATCTGCTCGTTATCAAGGACGAGCAGCGCCACCACCTGGGTCACTAGATGACCTGATGAGTAGGCTAGAGGTCAAAGGGGCTTTTATGGTCCTGTAAAGAAAGGTAATTAGCCAATATTGAAAAGGAAAAGATCTATGAGCACCCTCTTCTTGAGGTGGTGCTATTCATGTAACAGCGCCAAAAGGGAGTTCTTACATCAATGTCACTTTTCTATTCTATTCAGCAAAAAAAAAAAACCCACTTTGTTATGCTCTTTTTTATTCTTCTTGTTCTTTTTTTTCGTTCGTCGTGGACACAAGGTTTCTACCTTGATATTTCTAGCACTGACATTCTATGGATAGAATTAGCGGGTTAACTTAGTTGTGTTTTCAACGCTACCATAGCATATGATTATGATTATTTCTGAAAGCGAACTAGGCTATATAGGACGGTATTCATAGCGTTGTGCAACTTTCGGCAATATTCATTCCAATGTAAAAAGTAAACACACATTCCCATATGCACACCCAACAAAGTGGGTGTATACCTTTCATACAAACTACAGTGTCCTATTGCAGTATAAGCCTTGGTAGGAAACAACATTAAAAACTACTCCTAGAAGTAGTGACTCTGCAGTGAGCTGTGCAATGGGAGCTTACAAGTAAATAATATTATTCAAACTCCCTTCTGTGTAGCTCAAGCACAGATGCACCTATATGGTATGTATTTCTTTTGCTGAAACCCTATATTATTGTGAGTCGGCCGACAAAATGGAAATAAAATGCCTGCCCCACTTCTAGGGCATATCACTGCACGCCGTGGTCTTCCCAACGCAGTAAGCCTCATCACCCCTTTCCTGGATCTTTCTATGTGGCGACACCTAGAGGGGTAAGTGCTCACTACATTGAGCAGCTCACACTATACACAGGCAATTGCCTCATAATGCAACGTTGCATGGAAACAACAGGCGTTCACTGGCGTCTCCAATGCGGCACCTGGTGAGAGAAGGCTAAGTTATCCATCTGGGAAAAGGAGTGGGAAGAATTGGAATTAGTTTAGTTCTAAAAAGCGGTTGTGGTTGGTCTCGGTGATGGATGTTTATTTAAAACAAACGGAGGCTTTCTGTTTTCTTTCTTTTCATTAGTTCAGCAGGCAGTAAATGGTAAGCTTGTTCTATCATCATCCATTGTGGGCTCTGTATTGATTCTATAAATGGCCACCAATCATGGATTAGTCTCTATACACTATGCCTAGGTTGGTCAAATCATTTTATAGAGTTTTTCGTCAAATACAATCATTAGTACGATTGTTTAGAAGGGCTCATTGCGCCTTGATAGGAATGAGAAGACTAGAACTGAATGGTTTAATGTGTTCTTCTGAGGCCAGGAATGAAATTCAGAAATCAACCCTTTAGAAAATGTATGTAAATGACTTTGAATATGGCCCTACCTATGACGTCATAGATGTATTTCGGATTTGGATATACTTTGCAAACCATTCTTGATTAACGTATTTGTACACTTTCACTTTGAAACAGAACAAGTCAAACAAAATCCACATTGCACTATTTATTTAATATTTATTTACAAACACTTTTGCAAAGTTGGTACATAGGGAACTGTGCATTCACATGTACATAATAATGACGATTTGATCGTCAGCTGAGGACCATTCCTTTCTCAGAGGTCCATGCCAGATCATCTACAGCATCATTTTGGGGCCTTATATTTCTATTCTCAACAATTAGCTACCTTTAAAGACACATTGTTTCTAAGTCTCATCTTTATCACCAGCTAACACATTATGCAAAATCACAAGGAAAGTAAAATAGAAAAATTCTGCAATACACCAGACACTTCAAGCAATGTTTTATTCGGTGGCCTTTGATGAAGTATTTGCTCCTTTATCTATCTTTAGGTCTTAAATATGTTTAGAACAGTATAGTTATAATTACGCACCAGATAAGAAGCCTAGCGATGTAACACCTATACTTGTACAAAAGTAACATTGTTCAAAGCTGGTTAAAACAGAAATAGAGTAAACAAATATATAAAGATACTTTTTTTCTAACCTTTGTTATGCTCCAACTGACACAGATTTATCAAAGAGAATTCACAAGTAGAAAGAAGTCACCAATAATGGCACCAGAATCTGTCTCAATATTCCTACATATTTTGAATAACACTGGACCACACAATACAAAGTCTAGTCTTTGGGCATAGTCTTTGGGGCAGGCCCTAATTTCCATATAAATCGCTGGTTCCACAGGCTTAAAAAAACGGTCAGATTAGCACTTATCTGACCGATTTTCGTTTTGTAGTTTTGATATCTTTGGATTAGAGAAAATTCGGCCGACCGATGGCAGTGGAACCAATGCTTAACAAGACCAGTTATAACATTTACATAACGGTGAACGCTGTAGGTACTCATATTACTTGAGGTTTGTTGAGGCAGACTTTTACTTTATCTCCGAATGAATGATGGTGAAAGTAATGGACTCATATTAACAGCGTCTAATTGCACAAGATTCTTTTGAGAAAAAAAAACAAGGAATGGGGGGGGGGCGGGTGGCTTTTTTTTTGGTTCTGTAATTCGAGAGGGTGGTATCAGAGATGTGCCATTGGCATAAGTGTTAGGGGAAATAACATAGGATGAGAAAGCATATTGTTGGCATAGACCGACAATTCAAGTAAAGGATACTGATACCTGCAGATAGCTTTACCTTACACGAGAGGGGTATAGAGTCAGTAAGAAGCACATAGGGCACAAGGGTGTACACAGAAATAGGGTGATGTTTGGGATGGGCTGGGGTAAGGTGATATGAGGAAGAAAAAGGGGAGACCTACTGAACAGGACTCGAGTTGGGAACGTTCACAACTTGGGCAAGGAGAACGTGACCTTCCCTGGAAATTTGGACACGCCAGAACATCTTATACTCGATAAAAATAACATGTCTATTTCCTAGGAATATCCTGAGTCTTTCCTGGCAATATCCTGAGTCTTTCCCAAGAAATTCCTGAGAAATTGTCGAGAAATTTTCTTGAGTGTAAGATGTTATGGTGTGTCCAAATTTCCGGGGAAAATTACATTCTCTATTCCTGTTGTATTCTCGAGATCTTGTTCAGTGGGGAGAAACATTCAGCATCCCCTAGAGGTAGGCTGAAAGTGACCACAGACCGTATCCGTCCGCTTTAACGCTGCTAGCACTCGGTCAATCATTTAATCTTCCCCCTGTAGGCTCACCACACGTTTCCACTGATTAGATTATCGACGCACCCCAGCACAAGTCAATAGGGATTATCCTTCAATCTGCCGATTTCAGACTGTACTTTTAACTCTGAGATTAGACAGCGACGTCTCCTCAGCGCACAGTCTATATTGTCAATATAAAAGAGACTTTCTAAGCTCTAAAATAGATGATTACAGTAAAGAGAAAATGGCTGTAGTCAATATTTTGGTCTGATCCTTTTTATATTGCATAATTCTTTCCTTTATGATTATCATCAGTTATACTTGTACTGCATAATATATGATGCACTTGATATGGTAAATGGCGATTTGTTCTTCTTTAATATAATTTTCACTTTGTATGTTTGCTTTGATTTCTTGTGCTAACACTGGGTATACAGGTGCACGGTTATGTGTATATAAATATATACTTACATGCATACAACCTCCTGCGTCTGAGATTAGTCAATGAAAGGATGATACATGTATATGAGGACACTCAGCCCCTTTTATCAATCTATGCTGACACAGGAGACTCTTGCTAATACATAAAGCGCGGAGTGAGCACATTCTACCCCCTCCTAGATAACACCAACCAACGCTTTATGCTATGTCATATTATGGCGTTTATCAATTGTAAATAGGTTCCTTCTCAGTGCACGCCATCATGACCATTGGTTATCATTGTTGGCAAGTTTGCATTTCATGTATAATATTATGTACAAAAATGGAAATTATATCAATACTAGGTATACTTCTGATTCTTGGCTAGTCCACGGGAAACAGCTATAAGTATACATATGACATATATTTTGCCATGCATATGTGCACAGTCACAGAACAAAAAAAAAAAACGTTCATTACAATTATAACCACTAGTTTATAATGAGTATACTTGGTACCTTTGTTCATATCGTAAATCCCTTTCATACAGACGCAAATTATTTGTATTCCAGTCTCAAAACAACACATTATGATAATACACTGGCTCACATTAGGAACATGAACTTGGCTATCCTAGACGTGAGAAGCTTGACTTGGACAGTCACAAACAACTTTCAATTTTACTCTTCTCCCCTTTGCCAACTTGCCTATCTCATTGACATGGAAGATTTACTAAAAAACAATAGTCATAACATTTTTAGATAACTATTTTTGTAACCGCAATATGATACATAGATACAAACACTTTCACTGGTTGACTTTTAAAACGGTTAGCATGAAGTTACGTGGCTGGAATATTTAGCGATAGACTGTGGGCTAATGACATCTAACGCATAATATAAATCTGAATAATCCAGTTCATTGGTCCCCAAATTCTACCAAGATTCCTAATAAAGGAATAACAGGATTAGACGGCCTCTTTCCATATATATTCAACCCCACATTTGAATTATAGAATATAATATATTTTTTTTTCTCAAAATTCCACAAAGAACGTCCACACCAATGGTTGACCGAGCAGTTATAGAAGCTACATTTGGCTCTATTCCACTAGCAACAGAAAAAGCTGAATAAGCAATACAAAATTTGCACCCTAAAACATTTCCATCAGTTATTGTTACTGTTAATAATACCCTGGTATATTTACATACATTCTAGTACTAATCAGAAATGAAATATGACTTGTGATTTTAGGGCCACACTACCAATAATGAAAGAGAAAGAGTGAACGGGATTGACAACCACCTATTGATTTTTGGCATAACACATCAAGTAATACATAGCACCTCCTTAACTATTTCCTTTCAATTTTGAGCTTTTGATTAATTCTGCTACTACAATGCCCTAACTACATAGTAAATTTTATCTTCCTAGATTCGCTTGTGAATTAATCAAGCATCTATAGGCGAGCGAAGAGAGTTCAGATGGAACTCTCTGCAGTTCTAATAACACACAAGAATAAACGTTTTATTCACAACCTGTGATGGCATATATCATCAACCACCAATGCCCACTCGGCTTGGGGAATTCCGGTTTCAGCCATTGCCTTGTATTTAAACAGTGCAGTATGTATTCTCATAACCTGATAACCCCATTTTGATGGTCAAAATGGCCACTATTCCTGTGAGCGATTGTGCGAAACTTAATGCTGGCTCAACATAGGTGTTGTAGGTGTGACATCTCTTGAGTCCACATAGCAATGGCTGAATCCCTTAGATATGCCCCATTCCGACCATAGACTGGCACCAAAGGTGGGCATTGAGTGTGTAGACTGACAGTTAATAGGGTGTTTGCTATAAAATGGGGAGTAATAGACTATCACCATTACGGTAACATGTCACCACACCTATACATACACTAGTGGACAGTCTGTGTGGATATATCATGCTACATCTCTAATTAAAGGATGAGAATAGGTCCAAAGTTCCTGCCTTCTAGTGGGGAGAAAGTAATCTTAAGACAGGTGTCTCATCCCAAGTGATGTCCAGCTTGAGACACTACCCGACCATAACGCCGTCAGCGTTATCGTTGTTGGGGCAATCGTCAAACATTCTGAAAAGAGGCCAGACGCAATGTTATTTTAATATTCGATTTACAAAAGAGGGGATTAGCAATCGAAAAGTTTGTATTAACAAACTATCAGTCATCGGCCTGTGATCTACCGTTTGGATGAATTTGTTACGGGGTAGTAGATACTGATAAGTAATAGGCGTTAGCAAATAAAACCTTCATCATTTTGTGCTGTAAAAAGGATTGCCTTTAAAGAACCAATCTAACTATGGATGATGCATGGCACACGAATGCATTCTGATTGTAATAGTAAGCAATATCCCACAAATTACGTAGAAGATAATGGCCTTGTATATTTGTTATATCTAACCAGAGTCAATGAAGTCAACATGACTCACGAGTGCCCTTTAGGCTAAGGGCCATTTTCCACCACCCGATATGTCCCCTCTATCGGCCGCTAGACCCATAGTAGATGCTATTTTCGGTCGACAGAGACCATGCCCACCATTGAACCCTATGGCAGCCCCGTCGGCCGAGGTGGTTGTGTGCGGCAGCTGTCGGCCGAAAGAGGTACCGTGTCGCATGGTGGAAAACGGACCTTAGGCCGACTGAGCAACAGCCTTGGCAATCCAGGGCTATGAGTCAAGTCATTTCAAAATCTCACAGATTCGGCACTTATTTTATATACATCGGTTATCTCTCTTGTTCTCCATGCCAACTGTGGTATAACAAGGTTTAACTTAGCTAAGAAGATTAAAGTTAGTAAGAAGTAGGTATTTATCTTTAAAAAGGAGTTGAGTAGAGAATACAAAGGACACACACTGGTGGAGAACTCACAGGGAGGCCATGCTGTCCTTGTCTGTCTCTGTCTCAGTGGTAGCTCCGCCCGCCTTTAGCGGTGTGTTCACCGCCGGTCGCAGCCTGATCCTCTCCGGGGGCGCATCTGGAGGGGACAGGGTTAGTAGTGGTGTAACAGGTAAGGCATTCATTTGTTAAACATAGATGCAAGGCAGGGAATGGTTAAGGTGCCTAGGTTAGTATTATTGGTTCTATGCAGACTCCCCAGTTGAGTATGAATTGATTAAAGGATTGAATGTAGGGTCAAACATTACCATGGTGCGTCATGCAATACTACATGGCGAGTATAATACTTTGGTAGCTTTGGACAGATTTGATTTGAACAACTGTTTTCCACTGTCGATACAGTGACAAGCTGGCTTCTATGGCAGATATGTGGGATGGATGTCTCAAGGTATGTGGATATCCCTTTGTAACAGCCGTCAGTGGACGTCTCAGAGTTAATCTACTTGACCTACTTGACTTGGTGAGTGGTCATAGAGGTGTGGGGAGTTTTTGTGCAGACGTGCAAAAATCTTTTATGCCCCCCTACGGCGGCGGTAAAATTTTGTTGTGCCCCCCATGCCGGATCTATAGTAGTTTGTGGCAAAAACAGGCTAAATCTTGTTGCCCCCCCCCCTCAGGAGAGGTCTGAAACTTTCACCTCCCCCTCTCAGGAGGAGTCTGAAATGTTTACGCCCCCCTCAAACCCACCACCCCCTGTTGATAAATAATGACCCTCCTTAGTCGGCAATATCAGGAAACTGTAATAGAGGAGAGCTATAGAGCTACCCTTATTGGCGTACTGTTGCTCCTTCTTTGTAATAGGATTCAATGATATATATACTCTGTAATCCAGCATTTCTGTAAGTAGTTGTGGAAGCTTTTGCTTTGACTCAGGCAATAAGCCTCCAACTAACAAATTTAGTGTATACTTGCAAACAATATTAGTTACGTGCTTTCAAGTGAGGCATCACTGAGGCGTCCTAGAACTTTTTACATTAATAATAACAGGGTATGGATGGTATCAACATAACATTTTTGATATAGAAACATATGAAAGGTCAGGCTTAATGAATAACACATTAATACTTTTTATAACCATAAAATCAGAATCAAATAAATGCTTCACTTGCAAGCGGGCAAGTTATACTTTTCTGCAAGTATGCACTTGCTTCTATTCTCCAATAAGAAATTAGCAATCAGCCTTCTTACATATTTTTTTATATTTTTGGAACAGGAAATCCATACTTTCCACTTGTAAATATTGGTAACAGACCCCTGAGGTAGCTGATGTAATGCAGCTTGCAGACTGCAACTCTAGGTGGTGAGGAATTTAGGTATTTTAGGGTGCTACCAAAGATTGCACTAACATTGCTCCCTATAAAATACCCAAACTAAGCCAGACATGATAGCGCTGGGGTTGTGATGTTAGCTAGCTGTATTAAGTTAACCTCTAAACCCTCTTAGAAGTTGGAGGATCATCTGACAATAGGGGTTGTTTTCAATCATTAGCAGGGCAGCTAACATATCGTCTTTCGTTTTCGGGTTTGATAGACTGTCAATGTGAGACACATTATTCTTGTTAATTGATAAGCGTCGATTTGCAGTCATTTTCAGGATATTCCACCTGCTGTTATCAGTTATCAACATTTACACTCACGCTCTACATAATGTACTATGAGCAGGGTATGTGGTAAATCCATCGGTGAGTATAAATATGCTAATATATCCTGTATCCTCACCTGCACTATCAGTATTATCACTCGAGACAAAAGTGTCTCCTTATGAAACATACCGCTCTCAAGATCGTGTCAAAAAGGACTGTTAACCAGGTCGTTTTCTTTGGAACAATATAGTTCACGCCAACATCTATGTAGTTATCAAGAAATAAGTTGATGAGGTTATTAGTGCACTAGGGTTAGGCTTAGCGTCTCTTCAACAGCTTTCCCAGAGACCCCTGCTATAGGGATACATTAAACTGGAACATTTGTGTAGGCCTAAGCGAAGGGGGTTCGATACAAATATCAGACCTCAATATTAGCTACGGAAGCTATTATTTCAATAGAAATTATTTTTCTAGAAAATCATAGTCATGCCATACCAGTCTTGATTAGAGTTAATTAAAAGGGGTCTTTATCTCCCTTTTCTGTCCTCTTTTATCCTCTGTCCTTCATTCTCATTCAATGGGCTCGGGCTTCTCTAGCCTACTTAAAAGGGTCTATTTCTCCTCTTTCCTATCCCCTCGGGATGTGTGTGGTGCACATTTGCGTGGGCACCTACACATTCCCCTATGAAATCGTGGGATGTAGTTCTTGCCATGAATATGACCTTAGCTGTCGAAATGGCGTTAAACATCTATTATTCACTCACTCACTGTACTCACAATTGCCGTGATTTCCTGTGCCGCCGCTCATGCTACTTCCGGTGGCTGCCTTCTTGTAGGTGGTGCTGTTCATGGTGAGTTTACGAACGTTCTTCTCGGGCTGGAAGACGATGATGTACATCTTGGGTGTGAATAGACACAGCAGGGCCACCGAGGCAGACAGGCTGATGGACACACACAATGTAGTCGTCTGAATCTGAAAAAAGAAATTAAGGGATTTGTGAATGCATACATTCTAAAGGAGAACGGCACGTATATGTAGAGGGAGAAGGAGTTCATTTCTATAGGGATTTCATCTCTATCGGATTACTGTGTACCTCTACAAGTATGCGCGTGTGGTTTGCTTGATTGAAAGTATTAAGACCTCCATTTCTTCCAAACACTTACTTACTGTAAAACTGACCGACTCACTGACTGACTTTCTCACTGTGTCCCTTCCTCTGAATGTTCTGTTTCCCCCTCTCTGTCTCTCTCTGAGCCGGCTCTGTCTGTCTGTCTGTCTGTCTGTCTGTCTCTGTCTCTGTCTCTCTTTCTGTCTCTCTCCCTCTCTCTCTCTCTCTGTCTCTCTCTTAGTTTATATGCACTGTATTCTGCCTATCATCCTAACTATACCGTTCCCTACTGCAGTCCCGTTCACTGGTGTAGCTCAGTATTTGCTCACTGACATCCAGATATAGTCTTCAATTTCCAATAAAGGCCATTTCAGCCGTTCATGACAACTCTAGCAAAATGAAGATATTTACACAAGATACTCCTATGTGTTCGAGCAATCTACAAATCTCAATCATGTCTTGGGACGATAGACTTCTATTTCATTCTAGGAGACATGCTTATCAGTTTCCTCATCTCTATTTTGAGCAAATGGCCACCTAAGATTCCTCTTTTCAGGCGGTGAGGTTATCCAGAGCACATCTCAGTGGGTAATTTGTATCTTATTAGTTTTAGATTAAGTTCAATTACCGAACGAAGGACTGGCTTCCCCCGTGCCAAATACCGACGCTGTGATTCGGAAACGAATCGTTAACGAGTAAAAAGGAATAACAAGAGCGTTGGGGTTTCTTACTGGTGGAGTTTTCTATGAATATTCATCGTGTTCCTGTGCTGCTTGTGTCTTGCCGCGAGCTGCTCTGAACAGCTCCGAAGCTGCTCACCAGTAAGGAGCAAATTAAATATATGTGGAGTTGTTTGATCCGGATTGAAGTGGGACTGGCGCCGGCAAGACTGGACGAGATTCTCGCCGAGCAAAACGAAGCCTATTGAGGAGCAGACGACATTTTGCCGACTGTTATTGAATATATTATTTTTGCCTCTGTTTTGTGATGGGAAATGCGAGTAGAGGCGGAAAACAGTATTATAGGAGGAATTAGGGGAGAGCATTGAGGAGTGTGGCGTGCGCAAGGGGAGGGTGATCAGTTGGTGATTGGGAGGGAACTAGAAGACAGGCAAATGGTTTTAAAATACAGATTTATGATAGAAAACGGTATAGAAAAGTTGTTAATAATGAATTGAATAGATGAAGAAGGGGATGAGAACGCGGGGAAGGCATAAGGAGCTAATGTATAAACAAAGATATATGAAACAAAAAGGCATTTATGTAAGTCATAATTATGATTCGATAAGAAAAATATGTAAAGATGATGGTGACAACAGCAACAGTCGCAGACTTTATAACATTGTTGAATGTGGTCGCCATGCAGCCGCTATCAAAATCGAGTCGATGTTCAGAGCGCCTACAGAGAGGGAAGATAGTGTGAGGACAAAGTACCGGGGTAGCCGGCTTGGCGTTAGTTAAACGTGCCACCCACCTTTCTATGGGCGTGGCATGGCTGGCGCCCAGAGCACTGTTCAATAGCTGCGGAAGGCTGCCAAATGCAGAGCAGACGACATTCACATAACTGGTTGGAGACCGAGTGCGTGTTTAAAATGGTGCACCTCTGACTGTGGTTGACATAAATGTCGTCTGCTAACCTTCTACCCACCAAATCCAACATATGACACCCCCATCTACCCACCGCCCGCTCATACCCAAACCATGCATGCCCCTGTGCATCCATTAATAGAGAGCAGCAGAATAAAGCAGATACTAGGTTGTACCACCCTGTCAACCCGGTGGGAAGGCCTTTATAAGAAGGGAAGGCCTTTATAAGAAGCGGCTCTACAAACCCCTCTGCCCCTCCACCAGACTTGGTAAACTTTTCTCATATTGCCTACACCGTTGCGGCGAGGCAGAACTCCTTGGGGCGTTGTGTTTGCTGGAGGAAGGCCCCCAAGTTAATTCCACTTGAGGGGTCTGAAAGGGTGTGGTACGAATGTGAGCAAGCTTTGAAAAGGCCACCCGAGTGGCAAACGTAGAATGGTGGTGTTGGTAGGACAGAGGATACAGCCTATCGGGGCGGTGTTAGCTCAGCCGACAAGGCTTACCCAGCAACTCAGTGTTAATTCTAAGTTCTGTGCTCTTCCTAGAAACCTTGGCGGTGCTCTCCCCATACCAAGGTAGTTTACACTTGATGGGTGTAAAAATCTCCCTTGGGTACGCCTATTCCATCTGGACTTAGCCATTGCTTCACAAAGTACTGTCTCTGGTGAGGTACAATCCAATAACATTACATTAGCAGGGGTCCATTATATAGCTCACATAGCCATTATCAGCTGGGGGCCGCCATTAGACCCCGACTTCACTATGACTAACACCTTCAGCCCCCGACTCCGCAGTTTATGCCAGGGATGCCTCCCATTGGTCAATAATACAATAGCCATGTGCCGTATACCACACACGTCTCATTTATCCATCTCCCCTTGACAACCCAGCATCGAGCTGAAGGTTCCAATTTTGTAACCCAATAATGTGAAGGTATCTGTCTGCATACACTGTCTACCCTGGTACAATATACTACACTAGGTGGTCTCTGATTAGGCTTTAGGGGACAAGTCCTAGGATGTATTGAAGAAAGAGGGACTCTTCAAAAGGCATTAAAAGTCATTAATTTATCCCCTTGTATAATTACACTGAGGCGTTTCACAATCTCGCAATATTTACAACCGGTCATACCAAGATGTGATGGCATTTTTAAGAGTTTTATAAAAGGACATTAGTAATTAGTATGTTCTATCGTATTTATTCATATGACTAGACAAAAACGAGAACTACTGTAACGTTACTACTGGTTTAGTCATAATTTGGCTTTATAGAAACTGATATCTAATGAATGTATCTATCATTTGCTTCTGAAACACACCACAGGATAACCGACTCATAATGCTTATTATCGTTACTATTGATATGGAACATAAATCTATTACTTAACAATTCCATATGGGCATTTAAGACAAAACAATTCCAGTGAATGAGTTTCAAGATGTTTATCATGTTCTTGATAGCTCACATGATAGACTCTTTTGGCCTGGGACATACTCTGCTCCACTCATATCATTTTGTCCTTGCTCACTTTTGCTATTTTGATAAACATGACCACAGCCGTCAAATCAACATGCAATAACTGGGAAGTGTTCTATAAACTAGGACGGTTAGATACGAGTTTTGTGCTTTTGTTTGGTAATTTGACAAAGAAAAAAATATGTCGGGCGACGTTTCGTATAAATGAGATAGATGTTTTATACCCGTTTTACACACAGTTCATCCAAATGACCATTACAATATTTACTATCTGACTCCCACAGACTGTTGTGTCTATTTTCGCCATAAAAGCTTTTCAGTCTGTTTGAATGCATTGAAAAAACATTGATGGAGAGTACCAGAAAGTGACACAGTAAACTGGCACACGCGTTAATACTAGACAGGGTTATATTTTATGACACTGAATTAATGGTGAAAATTCTCTTTTGTTTATGCTCAATTATACGATCTAATGATGGAAAAATAACAAGGTAGAAAAGCCTTTGGGCCTATGAATTATTTGAGACTACTTTCAGAGAATATACTAATGAAGGGGACTTGCTACCATACACCACACTGCCATCTCATATAGCATTACTGTATCGAACAGCCACTGTCATATCCCTATCATACAGGTAAAACACAGTGTGCACTCCCAACACTGTTAGTTATATTTAACGTTAAGAGAAAGACTTCCCATCCATAGTAGATAATTCAAGAGCAGTATAGAGATATATGCACCAACATATCAAGTAGGGATTAATCTAATCTCAGGGAATCAAGGTAATTAGTTTCAGAATAATTGATGAATTTAGCTCCAATTTAGCCTAGTGCATGGCTTGGGTAGCCACGGGAGCTAATCTATATATGGCATCGATAGACTGTGATCATTTGGGGTCTGCTATATCATCATGCTAGGAAGAATTGGGCTTCATATGGTTTACCTGCTATACCATGTATGGTGATAGTGATCATTGGTATCAGTTTATCATGGCTATTCTCTTACATAAAATAAGCAGTCACCCAGTCACTTAGCATACGCAATGCTAGTTTGAAATGGCTCAATTTTCAAACGTACAACAAGCGCGCCTTGTCTTCTATAGCCTGCATTCTAACCACAAATAAAATCTACCCCCTCTCTATATGCTAGATATGCGTACCGCCGTAGTCAATAATAGTTGGCATTAATACAGAAAGGGTGGGGCTTTGCTTTGTTTTCTTTTTGCTTTGATAGCAAAGCACCACTTATGTCAAAAATGAATTGGGAAGGAAAAGAAAAAAAGAAGTTTTGAATCAATGTTCTAATGATTTCAATTTCAAATACATACACTACAAAAAACGTCCTACTTATGGACCGGATTAATATGAAGAGGTGGCTTTGTAACTATGCAGGTAACCTAAGTCATATTTGGAAGAAAACAAATACACTTTGGAAAGTTCCATATATTCTAAAATGCAGTAACCAAGGTAGAATTGTGTTGAGTGGGGGTTTAATCATCACACCTGCGTGCTATGCACTGCACTATATCTAACCACTGAGTACAGAACCCCTTTTAAAACCACACATGACCAAAAAGGGGTGGGGGAGGGATACTTGATTCAGGTGGATTACAAAAACCAGACCCGTTAGGATGATCTTCATGATTCGAACTTACTGATTTCTGTGGTTCTGGTGAAGCCACACTCTATATCCCTTATTGCACAGATAATAAGTACTAGAAATGATTACAATGGATCAGATTATGGCTATCGGATTTTACCTTGGGTGTTACTGAACTACTGATAAAGTAAATCCACGATTGTTTGGCTCTTGCTCTTCAACAAGGCTATGTGAGGAGTGTAGAACTGTGGAAAAGTATAGCCTGCCATAGACTGATTTAGGCAATCTGTTTAACACATAAACTAGTGGTGAAAGGTTCAAGAATTCACGTGTTGTACTGCTACCAGTCTACTGTTATCTAGTGAATAAATGCAACAGTTATACATTTGTGCAGTGCTGGAACTACATACAGAAGTGGACAAATAAACGCGGCTGTCGCATACAAACTAGGATACAGCTTAACTTTTAATATGTAGCTCGTGAAAAAAACATCAATGGACACTTGCACAATGACCTGGTACACATCACACTGTGCATTTTAAACCAGGCAGGGTGCTACTGAGTTAACACTGAGCTTTCACTTTTATTCGCCATACTCGGTACTGCACCCACACTGCCATCTAGCTGAAAAATAATCTTTCCAGATCCATGTCAGATATAATTAAAGACCAGTATAGAAATCCATACACCTATATCAAGTAGGGATTAATCTAATCTGGATAAATTCTTGTAATTAGTTTCAGAATAATTTAGGCCGAGCCTAGTATATAGGCTATGGGCAACCATGGGTTCTGTAGATGGGGCCAGTGGACAAGGATGTAGAGTGCTACATCCTCATGCCAGAAAATATGATGGGTAGGGGGGGGGGCATTTAAAAGCATTTAAAACTAAATCAATGGGTCATACATGGTGATTATCAGTATCAGTTCATTTTGGATATTTCCTTACACAAAATAAAATGATACTGTGAGGGCCGTATTTGGCTTGTCCAAGTGCCCTTACCTACCTCGATATGTCCAGATGTCCAGGGGTAGCAATCATTGGTGATCTCACATAGTTCCTACCTTCTTCAAATCTTTTTGAATAGAGATGGGGTTATCCTGGAGATGACGGCATAACGTAGTGTACATTGGGTAGGATCAGAATCAAAACAAAAATGGCCGCTGTATGAGTGAAGTCACAGTCTAGGGAGTCACTAGGTAACGTGGAGACGTCGCTAGGCAAAGTGGAGACGTCGCTAGGCAAAGTGGAGACGTCGCTAGGCAAAGTGGCAAGGCCACTAAACATAACATTGCATATATATCAGCTGATCAACACACCTTCGCGGGCGTGCATCACCATGGACAAAGCCTAGACATGTAATAAATCTAACCACCAGGGGGCACCCCTATGGGCTAAACTGATGAAAATTAGCTTTGGGCTACTTTTAAATTTGACAGAGAAAACATTGGTTTTAGGTGAAACATTCAATAGTTAATCAATAAGTGTCGTGAACATCATGAGAACTTATATCCCCTATAGCTTTTACAGATCAGGATCATATCAAAGTTAGCAGAGTGACTTGTACTTTGAATGAATCTTCTCTCTTTTCACTGATACTTTATACATGTAATATATTGGATATTATCTGCCTTTCATTACCACTATATCTCAGAGTAACTTAAGATCAGACACTTCTACATCTTTAGCTGCTGACACCACTTCAAGGAAGTATTTTATTATATCAGACTGTAAAGATGACGGTCAATAGACATATATGCCTCCATTTTTATGTTCCCTAGCCATCGTGATCTACTTGCCGACACTGCTCAGGTGCATCATGCCGGCTCGATAGGGGTGCATCATACGATGCATGACTGTAGCCCGTAGGAGTTTCTCATTAGGGCTACATTTAAAACATTTGTGCATCATGATGACATCTTCGTTATTTGAAGCACCAAACGATCCTTAAAGGGCTAATTGCTGAGTGGGATGTTCTATCAGAGAGTACATTAGGGAAGCCAATGGGGAGGGGGTGCAAAGAACACACATGGTGTATATTATGTATAGGGCAACAAAGGTAGATATATACCCATTCCGGAACTTGAGGTAAATCCTCGGTCAATATTGTTGCACTGAGCTGCTCAACTCTAGACACGAGAGATGCTCACGTGCACCCAATGCACCAAGCGTGCATCGAACCCCTCTGACATCACGTATACAAAGCAAGAGGCACGCCCTCCAGCCATACCACTGGCATAATCGACGCACGACTTTGCGCTCACAGAGATTAATATGCAAGGTCAGCGTCATAGTGACAGGGAAATAGTACTGTCACTACATGCTAAGAAAAGAGGAGTTGAATTAGAATCAACTTATATATGGTACAGAATTGATTTAATTCCCAGTGAAAAGCTATACTATTATTTGTTTTTGTACATGGATTATATAAGGGTATTTTAAAGGGATATACTCATCCTCAAAATCCAATGCTTGAACTTCACATTCTGTCAGAAATTTAAAAATTTTGTCACGACATCAGAAGTCTCTTTCATTTGTTCTTAACCACAAAACAGTATTCTATTGACGGCTTTTAATCGCATTCTATTTTGCCATTTGAACCTTCACGGACATTCTTAATCAATAGGCTGAAGCCAGGTTTTCACCTCACCAGGATAAATCCAATATTACAGAACTCATCTATTGTTGAGTGCATTGATTTGACCTAGGAATTGTTTTCCAAAGATAGGTCGAAACTTTCTTAGATATATCACGAACCTACCCCTTCAGATCAGATAATGTTGGAAGAATGGTATGGTTGCAGGGCACTTGTGGTAGGGCCTGGGCATTTCGTTTGTCTCAATATCATAAAAAATAATTCAATGAATGTCTAAAATAAGTGTGATATCAACTGCTAATGCTACATACACCTGAATATGTGGGTGAGTAAATGTATGTACATTTATCTCTGAATTATAGCATGGTTATCGAGTTTGGGCACTAATTTGAGTGCTAAAAGTGGATAAAACGAGTTCCCATATATTGGGATAAAGAACTCAAAAATTGACAGTGGACCAGACATACCTTGACTACGAGTTGACACCAACATATTTCCTCCATTCGTGAAGCATATATACCAAATGAAACGATATACTTTGGACTGAACATCCTTGAAACTTTATTCTACCTCCCTGTTGACTAGATTATGACTGTATTTAATATAAAAAAATCGTAAACTTTTGAAGAGAACGACCGGCTGTGCGTCTTCGCCATTCTGTCAACAGTACCTGTGGTGCCGCCTGGTGTGTACTGATTGAACTAACCTTCTGCTCGGATTTGCTACGCGGTACCAAAACATTTCGTTGTATTCTGGTCATTTCGATGGAATATAGCCTTCAAATAATCCATTGGAGCTTGGGGTCAGTAAATAGAATATATTTTATTTGTTGTATTAACTTTATAAGGCTACAAAAGCTCTATAACATGTGTAAATGGAGTGTTTTTCTCGGTGGTCCACTCGGGATGGACAACAACATGAAACCAAGATGGCAGAGGGCCGTCTCGTCCGCTCGTAACAGAAAACAAAGGATTCTATCAATTTTAAAGGTAAATTCTTAGAATTAATGGTGGATACCATGCTATAAACGCAATGTGTAATAAATATAGACTTGAACTCATGCCTTTTTAGGGGCTTTATAGAGGCACTCTGCTTCACGTCGTGGCTATATCATCCCCTGTAAGGCATTTGTTCAAGTCTATTCATTATAATACATTCTTAAAAACCAGCATAATATAAAACCTTATTCAGACGGGATGTTTTCATCAACGACAACCAGTGTTGGTGGGAGGGCCTCAGTGGAAACCCCCTACGGCACCAACCACATTGCATGTGGGGATTGGTGCGCTGGCAATTTAGGCCTCTGCCAATATGACACTTTTTTTCTTTGCATTTTTTTCACTCGAACCGGTCCAAAATTACCTTCTTCATTTGCTCGCCGATAGGACCATACTAATTCCAGCCTACCAATGAAGGCAATGCAGGCCCGTTTATAGAACTTTATACGCTGCCATGCTGGAGCGACGATTGTCGTCTGCTTTATTATCATTGTCTGAGCAGACGACTTTCAGCAATATCTGGCTGCGATTGGCGGGAACAAGTGATGGCTGGATATTAGCGGTGGTGGCACTGTGGGACAAGTGACGGTAATTACTGGTATCGTCTGCAAGTCTCCGGAGATGAACGCCTCCAGTGGCCACCCCTCTCCTCCTGCCTCTTCCCCTATGCATCCACCAGGATAGACCTCATCTCCCTCCAGTACCCTGCCATCTACAACTACAGCGTTGCTGGATCACAGGCATGTGACTGTCAACCGAGACCAACATCCTACTTGTTCCAATACTTGATCAAAACCCATAGAATATGTAATGCAAACCTCCGTGGAGCTGGAGGATTTGCCACAAAACCTCCAAGGCGAAGCCGAGGAGGTTTTGTGGCAAATCCTCCAGCTACAAGGAGGTTTTCTTACTTATATTCCATCCACAGAAGTTTATACAACAGTAAAACCATGAATATAAGCATATTTTGACATAAACTGTAGAGGCCTTGAGGAGGATTTGAATCTTCTATACTTGCTGTGAAACAAAGGTATGATAGATATATGGTCTTCCAGGTTATAACCACCAGCAATCTCAATAGTATAGTGGTTAGCATGTTTGACTTTGAATCACAGAATGTGAGTTCAAGACTGCATGGGGACAATGTTTTTAACATACACATACAAAGTTAAGGGGGTATCTGAAAAAGGCCTTCCTGGAGCCCCTTTTATCCTGTTGACATTCAGGGGATATTCATTATGATACATTATTTTTAGAATTTGTTGCAAAACCAACAGTGGCCAACTGAGAATAAAAATAAAATCACACCAGGGTTTTGAACCTTTGTGGTCTACACTTCTAGTCCCAGGCCTTAACCACTATACTACATTGACTGGTCAGATTTTCAAAGTGAAAGTACCCTGCTTATCTATAATCTATTACTCAGGCACAGTGGTAGCATATCACCATTCAGTAGATGTTCTAACACCCACAGTATCAGCTGAGGACTCATGGTGTAATGGTTAGCATATGAGACTCAGGATCCCATCACTGTCTGGTGCATGGGTACGAATCCCATAGGGGACAGTAATTTCTCAAGAATTTCATCCTCTATTCAAAAATGCCCTCATTCATAAAACCTCCTGCTAAACTTGGCCTATTTCACAAAACCTCCTCCCAGACCTGACCCAATTCACAAAACCTCCTGCCAGAACTGACCTAATTCATAAAACCTCCTGCTTGGCCCTCCCAACTGTAGAATGTGGAAAGAAATCTACAGTTGGAACAATGGAATGCAGAGCCAGGTGGAGTATAACTATTTGATATGCAATTGAGATGTACAAGTGAAGCTAATTATACATGCAAGGAACTTCTCCCTTAAGTTAAAGTAAAATTTCATAAGGACTACTCAGTTCTCATGCTGTTGCTTTAGAGAGCAACATGTTTTTGGGGAAACAATCGGTCTCCAGGTGGTTTCATGGCTACTTTACAATGTATCAAATTCATCAATTCATTTGACTAGAGGAGAAACCTAAAGCTCAAACAATGAACATTATATCACCGCCTCATTGCAAGAAGGTTGTACCTGTCATTTTGGTAAAATTAAGTTTTCTTCTGATTTAACATTTAATATTATTGACTCTTTATCTATGCTGAAGCTCTGTCCATGATATGTGTGCCTACAGACCCCAGTGCAATATTGTTGTTTCAACTTGTGTGTTGAAACACAGTCTCTCCTGCAAAACTTGAAAAAGAGCACACTGAAAAAAGTCTTCCTGACAAAGTGACATGTATACCCATGTCAACTTGATTTGACACAGAGAGCATACATCATTGGGACATGTGCACATATGTCACCATGACAACTGTAGCACACAGTAATCCTCATATGATTTGACATGCCTTAAAATGCCACGTCATCTGTGAGTTGACTAGGGTCACAGCCATGTCGAAGGCACTTGACATGTGATGGTTTGACATACATAATTGTTCTAGAATATTCCACTACCGTAATCTCCCGCGTAGAAGACGCGGTGCGCGTAGAAGACGCTCCCCAAACTCACGGTAGGCTGTTTCGCGTAGAAAACGCATCCAACCCCTCTGAATCGATTTGTAAAAAACCCCCCGTACAAGACGCCCCCCCAACTCAGCAGGGGGGGTTCGCATATAGGACGCACCCCCCCCACCCCCCACCCCCAAAATTTGCTGTCGTCGGCCCACATGTTCCCTACACCCCGGCCAGCCATGCCGCTTTGAGTTCAAGCTGTCATCGGCACACGGTCGGCGTCAAACCCGCCGAGCGCCCGTCGACACCTCCCGGTCTGCCGCGGTGCTGGCTATATGAGTTCAAGCTGTCATCGGCACACGGTCGGTGTCAAACCCGCCGAGCGCGTCGACACCTCCCTGTCTGCCGCGGTGCTGGCGCTATGAGTTCAAGCTGTCATCGGCACACGGTCAGTGTCAAACCCGCCGAGCGCGTTGACACCTCCCGGTCTGCCGCGGTGCTGGCTATATGAGTTCAAGCTGTCATCGGCGCATTTTCCAAAATGAGATGTTGGAAAAACCCACGTATAAGACGCACCCCAAACTTGAGTGAAAGCTATAAGACTCCCCAGCATTTTGTTTGGCGTAGAGGACGCGTCTTATACGCGGGAGTTTACGGTAGATGGGGCAAACAACCATTTTGGTACCAGGATTAATCACTACCGAGAGGTACTACTAACACTTGAGACATTTGATGTATCTGTGTCATTTTGTTTTCATGAAGAATAGATCACTAAGGTCTGTAAATACTATCAATGAATGGTAGTGAATTCTATTTCATTGTTAAATTTGCATTTGTTATTGAATATCAAAATAGACATCCTCAATCCTGAATTCTTCAACTGAAGAGGTTAGACACCTTGTGTGTGGGTCAGTGAAAATACCAAAAGATTGTATGCTAACCCACAGTCTATAATCTCAGTATCTTCATTACATGGACACAGATGGCATTGCCATGCACCTCCATGCCCTTGTCTTATGGACTGCATAGAGGTCCTCAGTCAAGTAAAGTTCCTTAGTGTTGCAGGCCTGTGGGACTATGATATCCCCTGCCTTTTATTATAGGCCTGCCTTGATTGAACCATTGGTACATGGCTATTGACAGCTCTTGACCCTTACATAATTGTCTCACAGTATTACCTAGCACTCAGGTGAATGGATCAGAAATATGTGACGTGTCTTCATTACGCATGTCAAGTGGAGTTGACGAACCAAATATGAGAGCGTCAACCTCATTTGACATGCATTCATACATGTCATGTGGGAGACAAATTGTGACCTGTGCAGTATGCGTCAAAGCGATCAGTGTTCTTCTCTCTGTGCAGTTACAACCTTCTTACATTAAGACGACGATATAGCAAATGAATTATATTCGCATTCGTCCATATATCTGAAGACGAGTAGTAAATTCATCGTCGATCGATGACACCACGGAAAAGTCCCTGAACTAGCGCGCTCCTGTCCATAGAGACCGGGAGTACGGCCTAAAAGAAGTTCCTTGTCCCTGACTCGTCCACGGGGTACCAGGGGTCGGGTTGTCTGCACTGATTAGTGGTTACATGGTGGACAAAAACTAAAAGGTCACCGCCCTGTGGCAGGCAGCGGGATAGATGTAGATGAGGGAAGAAGGAAAGTATTGCATGTCGAGTGAATTGCAATTAGTGTGCAATTGAAAAATTGCACCTGAGTCAAGAAAAGAACGGTTTATCATTATTTTCTCTTTTTTCTATACTATGTACCCATCCACCCTCTAGTAATGGTCTACACTAAGATATGGTTGAGGCAAAAGAGATCAAATTAATGAATCATAGATCTATACTTACTTCAAATGAGTTGAGTGTTCCGAAGTAAATGGGAACAAAGGCCAGCCAAATGATACAGGTGGTGTACATGGTGAAACCTATGAACTTGGACTCGTTGAAGTTCTCTGGGATTTTTCGAGTCTTTACGGCATATACCGTACATACTATGATAAGTAGCATGTTGTAGATGAGCGATATTAGGAAGGAGATATCCTTGATGCGACACTTCAGTATTACCTGGTCCCTCTGTCCTCCCAGGAAGTAATGTCTAGTCCCTGGAGGCTCCAGTACCATCCACACACAGGCAAGTACCATCTGGAACGATATCAGCACTGCGCTTATCACCAACTGCGACTTGGGACTGATGAAGGCCGGCCTTTTTGCCGATTTGCTAGCACTGTCAAATATTCGCGAGATTCTGTTCGTCTTGGTGAGCAGTGAGGCATAGGTCATTGAGAAACCGAAGCCGATGCCGAAACGCTGGACAGCACAGACGATGGCAGAAGGTTTAATTATAAGGATAAATGACATGGAGTAACATACGAGGAAGCCAGAGAGCAGGAGGAAGCTGAGCTCACGTCCACTGGCCTTTACCACTGGAGTGTCCCAATGGCGTAAGAATGTTACGATAACAATGGTGGTTAATAACATACCAAAGATGCTCAAGCAGACCGGCACGATAGCAAATACACTGTTCCATCGTATGTATTTCTCCTGCAGCTTATAGCACGAGCGTTTCTGTTCGTAGGGCCAGTAGCCCTCCCCGCAGTCCACACAAGTGAACTCGTCTTTAACATACTCCCATGGCTTGCACTTGGTGCAGATCCAGCAGCAAGTGTCCCCCTGCTGCACATTTTTTATCTCATCTTGCGCACATGGCTTCGAGCAGCGGCTTTCAGGCACGTCGTACGTGCCTCCAGTCCACACCGTCCGCTGATCCTCGAACATGACTAGTCCGGCCGCCGACCATCGCCCCACCCGGCTGTACTCGAAGCGGCGCGTCGTCCGGTTCCGCCGGTAGTTGAGAAGATAATAACGGCCCAGCCCGTCGCCCTGCTTGTCGAACTGTACCAGCCCGCCGTGCCCGTCTGTTGAAGAAGAAAAGGGAAAGTTTTATTAATTTGTTCAAAGCTCTTCGGGATATTTCATAGGTTGGGGTGAAACCCCGGTCCCCGCACTCCCAGTGGTAACATGACACTATCCTCATAAATATTTTCCAATAATGACCCCTTTCCACTGATTTTTGAGCCAGATAACAACCCTTTTTATAGTGAAATCGCTGATTTCAAGGCCCTTAAACTTACCTCTTTTTCTATGGGTGGGACTGGGGTGGTCTAGATTTAGACTGTTTCTGTTTTGTGTTTATGATTATTTGTTTTGATTTGAACAGGTATTCCAAGGAAAACTACAAGGAATCATCTATCAACACCATAACCATCTTTTTCTCAAAAATGCTGACATTTCTGTGAACACTACCTTTTTGTTAATGAAGTGTACACTTTTTATGAAGCAATATACATCTAGATCATTTATCAGAAAACGGCATGTAGACACGTGGCCTGTCACACATGGAAACATATAATATTATATGCTCTTAACCCTTTCTTCTGCAAGAAATACATACCCTTTTCTCCATATTCCACAAATTTTGCTTGAAAAAATTATCCTTTTTTTGGGAAAAAGCGCAGACATGCAAACCTACTGAAATCTTACCCTAAAATCTCGTGTTTTTTTTTTCTAACAAGTGTGGGGATCGGGGGTGAAACATACATTTCTTAAAGCACTACGCTCCCAGACAGCACTATATACGACTGCAAGTCTTAGTGTTATTCCTATGGAAAATCTAGTGCGACCTGAAGGATGCAGCCATAGTCTAATAAGAAATAACCTACTGAACAACCCATCTCCCACCTTGGGCTGAAAACTATAAATTCGCTTTTAGTACAATTCCCATTGTTAATTGCTGAACAACAGTACAGAATAGACTCTATAGAGAGCATAACTACTAGAATAGATTGTGGACATTAAAAAAAAATCAAAGTGGATTCTTACGACACTGCCTGAATCCCACAGTGTGGTAGGTTCAAAAGCTAATTCTTCACTTCAGATCTCCATTTTGATATCTCTTTATCCTCTTACGAGTAAGTCCATTATCTTAGGTTCAATTAGTTTCGTTATTCTAGCCCAATTGCATCCCTACTAGATCCAAAATAAAATGAAGTTAAACTGAGTTCAATTACAATTGAAATTTGGAGATTCAAAAGTTAATATATCTGATATACGTGTCATGAGACATTTACAATATAACAAATGCCAAAATCATATGACACTCATTCTATAACAGATGAAAATAGTTCATTTGGAAGATATTTTCTTTCTTGTGCGTGGGCCATGCTAACAATGGACATCCTCCTTTTTAAAGGGCTAAAATTAGCAGACATAATATTATTCGATACGATTATTTTCATATTGGGTATGAATGTGGTAAGGGCATTTTCTAACCACCACAAGTTTATCCATGCTAGATACTACTGATGCATGCTTTGGTAAAAATAGTAAACCGTATATTCACTGTCGTTTGAAAGGCGTGGTCAGGTGTTGAATTCGTGTCTTTCAATTGATTAGAGGCAGAGACAGTGACATTCAAAGGTTTCCATGGCATCTATTTCGATAGAAAAGACACCATACATAACCAGCCAGAGCCTTTGTCGATTTTGTAATATCATCACAGCTCTTCCCTTTGTTTGGAAGTGGATCGCAGCTCTTTCCTCCGTACACTATCATTAGGCCAGCACGAAAAAGAAGAGTGTCGGATAGTGCATGCATTCCTCACATCCCCCACGGCTTTTCTGCCGCCATTGGTTATACTAGGATAAACAAGCGTTTACACATTCTCGATACACTTTGGGCAATCATGAAACGAAAAGACTCCCCACTGTAAAATGTGACCACTACAAAGACAAATTATTACTCAACATGAAAAGAAAGGGAATTTTCCAAGATTGAAGGAAGTACTTTCTGTGGCATTCCATACTAGATTGCTGTCAGTGGGCATGGTCATCTTTCCTGTGAGGGACCCAGGGGATCAAACAGCCAGGGATTCTTGAAAAGGCAATCTTGGAATTCTATCATGAGCCATGGTGCCAAGTGTTACTAGGCAACGATCTTGATAGGAAAGGGCGCCTTTTTGTGTGAAGATAATTGTTTCATTAAGATCCCTGGGGAAGATTTATTGCAGAGGCCCAGACCTATAATCTTCCACTTACCCTTTGTTATTATTCAGGGGAAAACACATGTTCTACAATGCAAGACTTTTTAAGAAAGAATCCATTGATAAGTGAGGCTCATAAATTCAGAGTTTAAAATACATCCTGAGTATCTGACGTGGTGACTCTGCACTGATAATAAAACCTATAGTCAGTAGTGACTATACCCACATATTCTGAGCCCCATAGTCACATGACTATATACCTTAGTCACATATTAGTCAGAAAGATAGTCAATTTGACTATATGTGGAGCTCACAGATTGATGATGTCACAGGTTTCTGTGCACAAAAACCATCAGCCAGAAAGAGGACATATTTATGGTTGCCTGGACTAAGAGGAGACAATCATAACCAGGCCATATCATCATCTTAACCTGACCATCCATGGAAACTCAATATGTCTGGCCATTAATGGATAGGTAAGTTAACTATTTGCTGTGATATTTGTGACCATTGCAGTAAAACAATAGTTATTGTGGGTTCAAACTGTTCATCAATGGGAAAGCATATGGCAGCCATCTTTGATTGGATGAATGTTTGCTTGCAGGTACAGTCAGTACTGACTGTATATATTAGTCATATTTACTAACTAAATGTTGCTTAGCAACAAAATGATAGTCATCTGACTAAGGACTATTTCAATAGATTAAAGGCATGACTATGTGTTGACTATATGACTAACTTAAGTTAGTCACAGGTGACTATAGAGGGATAGCCAAAAATCGCACTATCATTTGACTATCTTAAGTTAGTCACTACTGACTAAGATATTAGACTCTATTTTTATCAGTGTGATGTTTGACTCACTAAAGGTAACACAGTCTGAAAAACGAGGCTAGCTTCTGAAATGGGGAAGATGATTCCACACTTCTTGACTTCTGTGTTGCTTGGTAATGAATCCCACTAACAGGAACCGTAATTGTAATTGTCAGCTAGCTTTAACCAACAGTACCTCTATACTTGTTTTAAGGCATGATGGGCCAATTATAACTTAACTAAAAATCATAACCTAGCAAACAGGTTGCCAATATGTAAAGGATTTTATTTTTCTTAATTTGATCCCTTTCGAACGGTTTGTCTATTGTAGGCATGCCGGTGCTTGACGCGAAGCCAAAAAAAAAGAGCAATTCAATACACTGTGTACATAGCCTAGATGTGACTTAAACTACATAAATGTACTTCTATCTGTCTGTAACCGGTTCTCAACGATTCACTTCTTTACAGAACCTATCAAGCTGAGTCCTTCCCCTTAATGCCCCTAACACCTGCCTAATCCCCACTAGTATCGATATTCTCCACACCTGTGGGAGGCTATATTGGGCACACCTAGCCTCAGGCATACTGACCCCTCTTAATTCTCAAGGGACAAGGAAGGTCCACTTGTATTCATTATTAGAGGGGCAAGGCAGCTCCTTTCTGCTGTACTTCCAATAGGTATGAAGGAACGGGGTAATACGGAAGGGCTCTGGTTGATATTGAACCCTCGGAATGTACAGGCTCGTCAGGAAGGCCAATGACGTCATTTCTCTGTTGGGTGTATACCTTATCGACCTGGAGGAAGAGGGACCCATGAGGGGCGACCAGGAGGGGATTCACCGCCCTAGGCCCCTTTGAGGCACTTAAAGTGGTTACCTCTCAGGGGCTGACAGGTGCAGTGATTTCCACGTTCACAGGGTCGGAAGTAGGAGTCAGATACTCTGTCAAGTTGTAAATAGTCAGTCGATTGAAGGCCGTTAGTACCTTCGGAAACACACATATAAAAAAGGAAGAGAGAGAGAGAGATACAGAGATACAGAGAAGCGGAGAGACATAGAGAAAGGGACACAGACAGACGGAGTGAAAGACAGAGAGAGATAGGGATACAGAAACGGGCAGATACAGAGGAACAGAGACAAACGGGCACACATCGACATGCAGAGAGATGAGAGAGAGAGAGAGAGAGAGAGAGAGAGAGAGAGAGAGAGAGAGAGACAGAGAGAGAGAGAGAGAGAGAGAGACAGAGAGAGAGAGAGACAGAGAGAGAGGGAGATACAGAGAGACAGAGAGAGACAGAGACAGACAGAGAGAGAGAAGCAGAGAGAGAGAGAGAGACAGACAGACAGACATAGACAGACAGAAACAGAGAGAGAAGCAGAGAGAGAGAGAGAGAGACAGACAGACAGACAGACAGACATAGACAGAGAGACAGAGAGAGGGAGATGGAGAAAAAGAGACCGAGAAGGAGCGCCAAGAGAGTGATTGAACACAGCAAACCAAAGAAATGTATCCCAATAAAATGCACAACAACCATTTCCTCTTTTCCCACCTATACTACAAAACAAGGCAGCAGGAAGACTGGTTGAATGGAGAAGGGTTATGAGTGAAGAAAGCGATGTGAATTGTGGTAAGAATAAACGGGAACAAGGAGGAAGCCAGGAGAACAACCTCTTCCTAGACTCGTACTTAATGTCTCATATTCTCTAATTTTACAGGTGCCAGCATGGTGTTTCCTGGTTCCAGTAACACCCTATTTATTTTTCCCTGATGGGATGATTCGATATTCATGGAGCCGATAGAAAAACGCGAAATTAGGCACTAATTGGACAGAACTTAGATTTTGACGCTGTTCTCATTTGCTCAGAAAGTTGTAGATCTAATTAAGGGGTTTGTGAAATTGCTGGAATAGTTTCGGCAAATTGGTCAATATCGCTGGCAGTAAATGCATTACTGGGATGCTGAGGCTATTCCAGTTCAGGCATTGCCAGCAGAGGGGTTCTTACAGCATGGCCGAATTTAATTGTTTCCAGGTTAGCTGGGTGTTAATCACTTTTGGCAAGGTATTGTTTTCTTGATAAATCATCTAAAAGAATAAGGAAACAACACACTCTAGTTAGACTCTATAATTGTATGAGAGTGGGAGAAACCTGGGGAAGAGAAAGGGGGAACTGTGTAGTAATATGATTATTTTCCTGACAGGGTTTTCTATTATGGACTCAGCATTCCTATAGAATGTGCTTGTGGAAGCCTGTTTATCAATAATATATATCATTTTCAGTTGCTTTAAAAGTCAAATTGCTCTGGTGCCAATTTCTGCATATATTTACATTCCAAAATTCTATGACACACCTCCAGAGGGAAACTGTTAAAAACTTAAGTTAAAGACAACATCTACGATTGCATGTCGAATATCTTCTCTTTAAACATCATGCCCCAACTGGCCCTCATAATCAATGCAAATTCTGTCCCTGAGACCAAACCTCATGTCGCAAAACCTTGCAGTAAAGGTGCCCCAGGACCTTTCTCTCAACCGCACAATTCACAAAGCAGAGCTTTGGCGCATATTCAAAGGTTGTTTGTCTTATCCCTATAAAACTGTACTTTTTCCTTCATGTCCAAAGCTAATGTTTACCTTGTCAGATTGTCCTAGTCATAGAGGGTTACTTTAAATAACTCATGCTTGGATTATTTGTAACATAACGGGCCGAGAAAATATTAGCCACTGGCCCAGTCCGCTTAGAAGGCCATGGGCAGAATTAATTCAACATTTTTGTCTGATTATTTGATGGCGTCCTTGAGTCGGATGATGGGCTGTTGATGACTGATTTCCTCAAAAGATCGATATCACATTCCGCTCATTTGGTTTTCAAGGCGGGGCCTTTGTCCTTTGGCAACAGTGAGTCACACCTTCAGCATGGTTGGCAAAGTTCTAGAGGCAATCCAAAAACACAGAGTATACGATGCATTGTGTTCTTTTAATTAGTACATCCCTGGGCTGTGGACTCCCTCGAAACAAGACACGGGAAAAACCCGTGAACGACTGGTGAATCTGTGAGCACATATTCTCGGGAAGATCCTGGGAATAGTACCTACAATCCCGTGAATTACCCTGATATTCCCCAGTTTTTAACAGGGCCCTCTAGTGAGATTTATACACATAAGTCTGATTCTTCAGCATAAAGTGAAGATGCCACAGTCCACCAGGGGCCTCTGTGTGAGCATGGAATCCTGGTTTGGTCCAAAGAACAGAGAGAGGGAGTGAGATGGAAAGAAATGAGAGGGCAAGAGAGGCACAGAGAGAGCAAGAGAGATAGATATAAAGAGAGAAAGAGAGAGAGAGTGAGAGAGAGAGGGAGAGGGAAAGGAGAGAGAGAGAAAGGGAGAGGGAAACGGGAGAAAGAGAGGAAGGCAATAGAGGGAGGGAAGAGAGAGAAAGAGAGCAAAATAGAAAGAGAGCGAGGCAGAAAAAAAAAGAGGGAGAGCCTTGCCCCCCCCCAAAAAAAAGGAAAATTGATTGACTTAAGCTACTGACAAAATTGATACATAAAGTTGATTGAATCATAATATTATGTGTCCCATTCTAATATGTGTGTGGTGCACATATGCATGGGCACTGACACATTCATCTGTGAAGATGTGTAATGTAGTTCTCACCATGAATATGACCTCAGTTGTCGAAATGGCGTTAAACATTTATTACTCACTCACTCGCCCGTTCTAATAATTATGACCCTTATTGATATCTCACTAAATGTGCATGTTTGCTAGACATGTGTTGAACAGAGTTAAACCCTTTAAGGGCTAACCCTAATGCATTAATGCATTTTGGTTGGTATGGTGCATTAATGCAGCCAGGGCTACATTCAAGCATCATGCTTACGCTTTGGGAAGATCAGCATGATGCCCCAATGAAGTGCTGGCAAGCAGACTCCCCAAGTCTTCATCGGTAAAACATGCCAGCCAATGGGCACGTCACACTACTGCATCAGCAGACCTTAAAGAGTTAGGTAGCATTTAGAGGCCTGGCAAATAGGCACTCAATGATTATAGGGCATGCTAAGTTGTTTACGGGCACTAAGTAAAGAGTCAGCTAAATTTAGACTGTCAAGGTTGTAGGGTGCAGGCAAACCACCTGTGGTACACACTTACAGAACAGGTCATTTTAGTCAGATGGGGAGGGGGATTTCTGGGGCATAAATGGGTGAATGTAAAAGCATATCTAAACTCAGCCTCCCATGAAAAATATACTGGCATCATTTAACACTGTCTGTGCTGTCTACTTAACCTTGTAAAAGCACCCAAAATCTCACTGTGCCTTATTCACTGTACTAAATAAATACCCAGACATTTGGTTTGGTCTTTACCCCTGGTCCATATCCAAGACAGGTACTTATGAAATTTTAGTGCTGAAGAGTTATTTTAACATTAATCTTCTCAAAAATGAGCATCAAGATACTCACATGGAAAACTTTTTTGACTCTCTTTTGTGTCATTTTTGGGGGAAAATATTTGGGGAAATCTCAAATTTACACCAGACTTCCTTCATATGGGATGCATGCCATAGTTCCATCCATTGAAAATACACTGTAACAGGTTGATGCCTAGGTCCATCACACCTCATGTATAGACTCACTATGAACTATGTGATATTTAATGGACTATAACTATGTGATATTTAATGGACTATTAACACATAAATACCATGTTATGACATGTGTCCGTCGAGAACATATTTGAGTATGATTTGAAAAATGAACGTGACATATCAGATGGAAATAGAACCACCCCTGTGCCCCCTCACCCCCTGCTGATACCTACTGAGCACTCCCAAACACCAACAGGACCAACCAGTTTGGGCTACACTGCCCCACCTCAGCTGTCATTTCCACCTGGCTCACCTACACACAAGACCTGTCTCCAAAAACTGAGGGTAACAGTGGGTAAGCATAAATTTGCCATTTTTCACCATTTTCTATTCATTATGACATGCAAAGGTCACCATTTTCTTGCTGCTCTATTTATAAGGGCACTTACAATCCTAAATAGGAAATGGCACTAGTATCCCAATATTACCAATGCCATTGTACCTTGTTGTGTGCAATATTCATGAATGCTAATTCAAGCACTTTACCAGCATTTGCAATGATCCATAAAAGAAATCCTAAGTACTTGACTGGATCTTTATTTGCAATAATATGTGATATTGTACATCTGAATGCATGATTGCAAACCTATAGATGTAATTGTGTGGCCACTGGCTGTGTTCAGAAATAGCCCTCCTTATTGCAGCTGCATACTACTACTATACAACTAAGTGTGAGAGGCAGTCAGACCCTTTCCCAATCCAGGTCATAGTGGGCCCACCTTATGTACTGATTACCTTACCTCTTATACAGTGTACCCATTCCCAGCCAGCCTAATTTGGGTAACTCACACAAACACCTAGCAGAAGGTGACTTTACTTGTATGCAGGGTTGTTGTAGATTGCAACACTCATGGTCAGATTCCCCTTCTGTCCCAGTATATTTACATGTCTGTATATGTGTCCACACTCACATCCATCTATGTACATACATTCCCTTTTATACACATACACTCACATGCCTCATGTCCACATGCACCCCCTCACACATCCACATCCTCTCTATGTCCACATCCCCTCTAAGTGCACACACACCTCCCTCTATATACACACCCACCTCCCTCTGTGTCCACACCCACCTCCCTCTATGTCCACACCCCCCTCTCTCTGTGTCCACACTTAACTCCTATATGTCCACACCCATCTACCTCTGTGTCCACACACACCTACTACAGTGGCCCACAAGGGTCAAATTGAAGTTGAAGTAAAGAGTTGACTTTCACAAAAAAAGTTAGAGTCCAAAACCAATATTAATGTTCAAAGTCAATTTCATTTCATTGCTGTCAAACTGTCAAGGTGTCAACTCATGAAAACCAACTTGTGACTGGTATCTTTTAGCATCGCATGGTGCACTCTATATCTTTCTAATTGAACAAAGTTTATACCAGCAACTACTGGGTAGCTATCGGTTCCCTCACACAATAACTGATGGTTCCACACCAAGTAGTTGGTGATTCCAGCATCCTGTAACTGGTGGTTCCCACCCACTGTGACTGCGGTTCCACACCTATCCGCTACTGGCACTGGATCCCATACCAAGTAGCTGCTGGTTCCCAAACCCAGCACTTGGTGGTTCCCATGCACATTAGTTGCTGTTTCCTGTACCCAGTACATGCTGGTTCCCACATCCAGTAGCTGCTGGTTCCCATATAAAATGGTTCCTAACCCAAGTAGCTGCTGGATCCCACACCCTTGCTGGTTCTTGCACCCAGTACCTGCTGGCTTCCACATAGAGTAGCTGGTAGTGGTTCCCACATCCATTAAGTGCTGGTTCCTGCACCCACTTCCTGCTGGTTCCCAAATAGAGTGCCTGCTGGTTCCTACATCAGGTAATTGCGAGTTCTTAAAAGAGTAGCTGTCAAAATAAGTCAATTGGGTCAGGATAGGTCAAATTAGGTCAAATATGTTGAAAATAGGTCATATTGGTCAACAGTATGTCTATTCGGGTAGCATAGGTCAAATTATGTCAAATATGGTGAAAATAGGCCAAATTGGTCAAAAGCAGGTCAACTAGGGTAGGATAGGACAAATTAGAGTAAATATGGTGAAAATAGGTCAAATTGGTCAAAAGTATGTCTATTCGGGTAGCATAGGTCAAATTATGTCAAATATTGTGAAAATAGGCCAAATTGGTCAAAAGCAGGTCAATTAGGGTAGGATAGGACAAATTAGAGTAAATATGGTGAAAATATGTCAAATTGGTCAAAAGTATGTCTATTCGGGTAGCATAGGTCAAATTGTGTCAAATATGGTGAAAATAGGCCAAATTGGTCAAAAGCAGGTCAATTAGGGTAGGATAGGACAAATTAGAGTAAATATGGTGAAAATAGGTCAAATTGGTCCAAAGTAGGACTATAAGGTCAGGATAGGTGAAATTAAGTCAAATAGGGTGAAATTAGGTCTAATTAATATAAAGTAGGTCGATAAGGGTAGGATAGGTCAAATTAGGTCAAATATGCTGGAAGAATATGTCAAATTGGTAAAAAACAGGTCAAATAGGGTAGGATAGGACAAATTAGAGTAAATATGGCGAAATTAGGTCAAATTGGTCAAAATTAGATAAATAATGTCAGGATAGTTGAAATTAAGTCAAATAGGGTGAAATTAGGTCTAATTGATAAAAAAATAGGTCGATAAGGGTAGGATAGGTCAAATTAGGTCAAATATGCTGGAAAAATATGTCAAATTGGTGAAAAGCAGGTCAAATAGGGTAGGATAGGACAAATTAGAGTAAATATGGTGAAATTAGGTCAAATTGGTCAAAAAAAGATAAATAATGTCAGGATAGTTCAAATTAAGTCAAATAGGGTGAAAATAGGTCTAATTGGTAAAAAGTAGGTCAATAAGGGTAGGATAGGTCAAATGAGGTCAAATATGGTGAAAACCAGTCAAATTGGTCAGAAATAGGTCGATAAGGTCAAAGTAAATCAAATTAGGTCAAACAAGGTGAAAATAGGTCGAATTGGTCAAAAGTAGGTCAATTAGGTCAGGATGGGTCAATTAAGTTCATATATAGTGAAAACAGGTCATATTGATCAAAAGTAGGTCAATTAGCTCCAATAAGGTCAGGATAGATCAAATATGGTTGAAATAGATCAAATTGGTCAAAAGTAGGTCAATTTTGTCAAAATGTAGGGTATGATAGGTGAAGTAAGGTCAAATATGCTGGAAATAGGTAAAATTAGGTCATTTAGGTCAAATTATGTCGAAATTAGTCAAAATAAGGTTGACTATGACTATTTTTGACCAATCTGACCTACTTTGACTATATTTGACCTAATATGACCCATTCTAACCTACTTTGACCTAATCATGCTACTTTTGACTGATTTGACCTATTTTAAGATATTTGACCTAATTTGAACTATCCTTACCTAATTGACCTTCTTTTGAACAATTTTACCTATTTTCACCATTATTTGACCTAATTTGACCTATCTTAGCCTGATTTGACCTACTGACCTACCTTTGACCAATTTGACCTACTATTACCATATTTGACCTGATTTAACCTCCTTGACCCACCTTTAACCAAATTGACTTATTTTCGCCATATTTGACCTACCTTAGCCTACTTTGACCTACTGGACCTAATTTTGATGGTGTCCATATGCGCGGGCACTGGCACATATTCGTTCCTTGAATCTCCTCTTTCCTGTCCACTCTTTCTTACATGTGTCTGGTGTCCATATGCACGGGCACAGGCACATGTATTCCTTGGTGACGTGATGTCTAATGTACTTTTTCCGCCATGAATATGACCTTAGCTGTCGGCTTGGCGTTAAACAACCATTACTCACTCACTCACCTAATTTTGACCAATGTGATCTATTCTTACCACCATTGACCTAATTTGATAGAATTTGACCTGATCCACCCATTTTCAACCAATTTGACATAATTTATCCTAGTCTGACCTAATTTCATTCAATTTTACCTACTTGGAACCAATTTGACCTATTTCGACAAATTTTAAGTATCTTGACTGCTTATGACCTAGTTTCATGCAAATTTCCCAATTTGCCCATTTTTGACTTATATGACCTTTTTCATCCAGAATTTATCCAGATCACTCTTTTGCTACTAGGAATGGGAACCGGTAGCTATTCTATATCGGAACCAGCAGCTACTGGATATGGGAACAAGTAGCTACTGTATGGGAACCAACAGCTACTGTTTTCAGAACTAGCAGCTACCTCCCACCTCCTTCTGTGTCCACACCCACCTCCCTCTATGTCCACACCCATTTTCCTCTGTGTCTACACCCACCTCCCTCTGTATCCACACCCATCTCCCTCTGTGTCCACACCTGCCCTCCCTCTATCTTCCTACCCATCCCCACTATGTCCACACCCAAAGCTCTCTGTGTCCACACCCACCTCCCTCTGTGTCCACTCTCATGTCCCTCTATGTTCACACCCACCTCCCTCTATGTTCACACCCACCTCCCTCTATGTCCACACCCACCTCCTTCTATGTCCACACCCACTTACCTCTTTGTCCACACTCACTTACCTCTTTGTCCACAACCACTGACCTCTTTGTTCACACACACACCTCACTCTTTGTATACACCAAACTCCCTCTATGTCAACACCCACCTCATTCTGTGTCCACACCCCCACCTCCCTCTATGTCCACACCCATCTCCCTCTGTGTCCACTCTCACCTGCCTCTATGTCCACACCCACCTCCCTCTGTGTCCACACCCACTTACCTCTTTATCCACACCCCACCTCCCTCTGTGTCAACACCCACCTCCCTCTGTGTCCACTCTCACATTTTTCAATGTTCACACCCACCTCCCTCTATGTTCACACCCACCTCCCTCTATGTCCACACCTACCTCCCTTTGTGTCCACTCTCACCCCCCTCTATGTCTACATAAACCTCCCTCTTTTTCCACACCAACTGCCTTCTGTGTCCACTCGCACCTCTCTCTATGGCCACATACACATCCCTCTTTGTCCACACCAACCTCCCTCTATGTCCACACCCACCTCCCTCTATGTCCACACCCACTTACCTCTTTGTCCACACCCACTTACCTTTTTGTCCACACCCACTCACCTCTATGTCCACACCCACCTCCCTCCATTTCCACACCCACCTCCCTCTGTGTCCACACCACCCCCTCTGTGTCCACACCACCTCCATCTGTGTCCACTCTCACCTCTCTCTATGCCCACACTCACATCCCTCTGTGTTCACACATCCCTTTGTGTCCACTCTCATCTCCCTCTATGTCCACATCCATTTCCCTCTCTATCCATACCCACTGCCCTCTTTGTCCACTCTCCCCTCCCTCTATATCCACATCCAATTCCCTCTATGTCAACACCCACCTCACGCTTTGTTCACATCCGCCTCCCTCTATGTCCACACTCACATCCCTTTGTGTCCACTCTCATCTCCCTCTATGTTCACATACACCTCCCTCTCTGTCCACACCCACTGCCCTCTTTTTCCACTCTCCCCTCCCTCTGTGTCCACACCCACCTCCCTCTATGTCCACACCCACTTATCTCTTTGTCCACACCCACTTACCTTTTAGTCTACACCCACTCACCTCTATATCCACACCCACCTCCCTCCATTTCCACACCCACCTCCCTCTGTGTCCACACCACCTCCCTCTGTGTCCACACCACCTCACTCTTTCTCCACTCTCACCTCCCTCTATGCCCAACCTTACATCCCTCTGTGTTCACACTCACATCCCTTTGTGTCCACTCTCATCTCCCTCTATGTCCACATCCATTTGCCTCTTTGTCCACACCCACCTCCCTCTGTGTCCACATCCACCTTTCTCTATGTCAGCACCCACTTTACTCTGTGTTCACACCCACCTCCCCTATGTCCACGGCCACCTCCCTCATTATCCACACCCACCTCCCTCTATGTCAACACTTAATTCCCTCTTTGTTCACACCCACCTCCCTCTGTGTTTACACCCACCTCCCTCTGGGTCCACACCCACCTCCCTCTATGTCCACACCCGCCCTCCCTTTGGGTCTACCCAAATCCCTCTATGTCCACATCCAAATCCCTCTCTATCCACACCCACCTCCCTCCGTGTCCAAACCCACCTCCCTCTATCTTCCTACACATCCCCATTATGTCCACAACCACCTCCCTCAGTGTCCACACCCACCTCCCCCTGTGTCCACTCTCACCTCCCTCTATGTCCACACCCAGCTCCCTCTATGTCCACACCTACCTCCTTCTGTTTGGTTTGGCATAACCTAGTGAGTAATTGATATACCATTTGTCTTTATAGGTGCATGAAGTTGGACCAATGAAGACCTGGAGGCAACATCCTACTAAGTGGTTCAAGAGGACAACATGTTCTACTCTATATGATTTTTTTCAAAATTTTCAAAGGTTCTCTAAAATTGTTATTTGACATGTATGCACATATTTGCCAATGATTTTTTTTCTGATATCCCAAGCAGGAAATGAACATTTCTAACACCCACCAGTGAAAACCCAGCAAAGAATAATTGCTTTTCAGTGACCATGATCACTGAATGGTTGATAGTATGGAGAAACAATGAATTTCTACAACATGCTTGGCAAAGTCCTAGATTTTTTTTTGGTTTTTGTGGCCCATAGCCTTTAACCATTACAGCTATGTAATAATGCTATCCGTAGTATCAAGCACATCTAACAAACTGTGAACAGGTCAGCTTGACTCGTACACCTGGCCTTCAGAACATGTGACCATAGCACTAAGACACACACAGAGGACCTGCCCTCCCCCACTTGGCCCTTCATAGGATGTGTTACAGTTACTGACTGTTAATATTTATGGGTCTTTTTGGGCAAAGAAACCAATGCATTAAGTTGACCTTTGGGTAAGATGACTAGGATGCACTTACCTGAAAACTATGCACACATTGCAATTAAATCTTAATCTCTTGTTGTACATGTTAAATCATGTAATTTACATACCAATCATAGGAGCATTCCATATAGTCATCTAACAATATCCTATCTAATATATTCTAATATATTGAGGAGCTTCTACTCATGGTGTAGTCACCTAACCATGTTTTGCCAATGTCTGCCTGCAGCTAACCACCCTGTGACATCACAGAGGCCTAACTGTAACACACCCTAATGGTCACGACTTTGACAGCTCTCATACCCCCTCCTCCACAGTAGGGCCGCACACACCTCTTAACCCTTCAAGGGCCTCTGATGCATTAATGCATCATGTCCATTGGACATCATGATGTACCAATGTATGAAGTGCATATTAGGAGTACAAAGTGACATGGCATTGGTTAATTGGAGTCTTAGAATGGAAAACAAGCATGTCATTCCCATATTAGGAGCCCAGTTACATAGTATTGTTATATTTGGAGCAGTTACTGCTACAAATATACATGTTGCAGACTGGTAATACCTACACAGCCGTTGTTCTGTTTACTGGTGTCTATTTTTACACATCCCAGGTCACTTCAGGTACATACAGAGTGATTGGTGGTTTTGGGTTTTAGGTATTTAACACAAGGCGATCCTGGATAGTCATTGGTAGGTGTCACACACTGCTATTTTATAGGCTGGGTTTATATGTATACATGTTTATTTTAGTAATTGTTAATGTGGGTTAGAGTTTTAGCACAAGGTGATCCTGGACAGTCAGCAGTACTGGGGTAGGCATCGCACACTGCTATGTACAGGCTGGTTCTATATTTTAGTGGTTGGTAAGGTGGGATTAGAGTCTGCATGCTCTCCAACACTTAATTGGAGCATTATGCCGACCCTTTTGCAGTGTGTGTATCAACTCATATGGTCGTCATGATGCATGAATGTAGCATCATGATGAACGATGGGCATGATGCATTAATGCATTAGTGGTCCTTTAAGGGATGTAATGGTTGGTGAGTTGGGATGTAGTGGTTCAGGTTGGTGCGTTGATGCATTTGATGCATGGCCATCAAAGTTTATATGATGCCAAACTATAGTCCATCCCTGATTACTTGTCACTTGTACATATAATAACTGCAACCTATAGTCCATACTGAACACATGTAAACAGATTCATTTCCCTTTGACTATGGGCAGAAAGAGGGGTCAGCTAGTGCTGGAGGAATGGATAGGCTTGTAGCTTACTGCCGGTGGGGGACCCATTCATATTTTTGAGATACAGAACCTTTAATATTATATAGGATTATGCAGTAATTTGTCACATTATTCCCCATATTCATATCCAAAAGTTGACAGATTTTTTCATAACTTCCTGAGCACGTAGATTATAAGCATATCTTTGTAATGAATGAAGTATCAACATATAGTCCAAGTGGTAACACATTTGACTCTATATCAAGAGATCTTGGGTTCTATTTTATGCCAGGGAATGTAAGAACATCTGTGAGCCAGCAAGCAGAAATGAGGGTTCCTGCAGGATTTAGTACCTGTTTTAGCCACCAGGGGGCACTACTATGGGCTAGAATAGGAAAAATATGCCTAAAACTGCTATAGGCTACTTTTTTATGGACAATCCAATGATTTTTTTATAAAACATTCTATTTTTGGGGGAAAGGGTCCATATTTGGCATTAAAAAGAATGTTTTTGGGCCAAAATAGGCATTTTTGTTGATTTCTGTTGCCATGGAAACATTATTTTCATTCTAAATAAGAAAATCGATGATCCCATTTGAAGGAACATTTCATAAGGTCCACTATGGTGTAAACAGAATAAAAATACCATTTCTACATCGAAAGTTATGGGCAAAAGAATGAAAATTTATGCTTATTTAGCTAATTAGCATAAATTATGCTAATTACAGATGTATCTCATGACCAATGGGACTTATGGCTTATTGACACTCACAAAATGGTCATACCTACCCATATTTAGCAAGCCATTCCTCCAAAACTAACAGGAGTATCTTCTCATGCAATATATCACTGTAAAGCTAGTGATCTGAATTTTAAAGTTGACTTCTAGCATGGAGCACCCTTTCTCCTTGCCTCTACACATCTATACAAATATTTTGGGAACATTTTGATTTTTAATGTTTGTCAACATTTTTTCATCATCCAATTGATGTTTCTGGGACAAACCCCCTCTCTATCAAACGGTTTTTACTAACCCTGTTATTAAGCTATACTATCATAGAATGTGTTTGTCTGAAATATAGACAGATTGCAACCCCTCTTTTCCCTCTCCTGCAAAACTTGAAATATGCAGATACAACCTTGTTGCACTGAGGCAACGACATATGGATGAAAATCAATATAAAAAAAGTAAATGCTGTCATTCACTGTTAGTATCAAAGACACACAAAAACAATCTATTATCCAATAATTTGTAATACACTAATGAGGTTTATTATATAGAAGTCATTCTACCCAATTTACAAATTGATATTCATGTAGTAGATTAATTTGTTATCATTCCATAATAAAACTGATTTAAACTAAAACTTTCCCAAAAATATTATTTATATGACTTGTTTTAAGATAAGTGGAATTTTTATCAGTGGTCTCATGCATTGGTCATTTGAATTTGTGTAGAAAAGTAATTTTTGTTTAATTTAAATCTATTTTGAATACTTTGCAAATTTTGAGGGGCCCAGATAAACTTCCTTTATAATTGAGGCTGGTGCCCCTTTTCCTATGCCCCTGATTCATGTTCCACTTGAAATAACTACTACCTACACATTCACTTTAACTCACGGGCATGTACTTTTGTTTTCTTTATGCAGGTAGTCAACTGCACCACAGGAGCTTGATGAAATCTGCTAGATAGCACATATTAAGAGAGGTACTCCAGAGAAGAGGGCTGGCTTAAACAGCACAGTGGTGCCACCCATATGATATTTTTATTGCTGTCATAGATGTTCTGTCAGAAATAAGATACATTAAGTATGGCTATTTAGGGAAACCAAACTTTGAGAGGCTTGCATTGTTGATTCCTGGATTCATCATGCCTTTTTTGGTAGATTTGAATAAAAAGACATGCAGTCTTGAATTCTAAACAAAAGAAAATGTAGTTACAATACCCTGTCTATAAGGTGCACCCACATTTACGGCACACCCAGACCTTTCTAATATGATAAAAGGATATGTAAATGTTTTATTCTAATCAATGGATCTTCAAAATTCAAGAACCAATAGCCATCCCAGTGCTTCCTTCACCCACCTTTACCACTGAATGTGGATAAGGGAATATGGCAGAGATTTTGAGGGGAAAATTTACTCCCAGAGAGAAAATGTACTCCCAGTTTTGCTGCATCTAGAAGATGCACCAAAGGGCAATTCTTGCATATAAGACATGCCATATACATGGTGTATTACAGTATAATATTGCAAAGGCATTTTATGCTTTGTTCCTGCCCCCTGGTGGCCAAGACTAGAACTTCAAATCCTCTATGTGAGAATGTATGGTAGTAATAGCAGTGTAGATGTAAGGGTAAATGGTTTTCCATGTTAAAAATCAATTATCAAATTGAGATCACACCTGTCAGTGTATTTTGCATAAGAAAATACTCCTGATAGTTTGAGAGAAATAGCTTGCTAGATATGAACCCATGAGTATTTATAACCATATCCCCAATCTCAATATGTTCTAGTTCTATTTTGCCTTGAAATACATCCATTTATTTCATTATAACTTCTGGTGTAGGAATGGTATGTTCTTTCTGCCTTCACCATAGTAAACCATGGAACTTTCCCACAAATGGGTTCCTTGATTTTCTTTTGCTCCTTTGTGCTCCCTTGTGCTCCCTTGTGGCAAAATTAAGAAATAAATCTAGCAGGGGCTAGGCACCAATCCTGTTTACCTGTTCGAGACTATATGTGTGATGAAAAACCTGAATATTTTCATTGCGGTGGAGCTTACTCTATTCAATATGCTGATGCTGGCTTTTTTAAGGTAGATGGCTCTAATACCAATCATGTTCTCTGTGCAGGTTTCTGCACATGTGTACTTCTCTATGGCTAGTGAACGACTATACAAAATCATAGCAGGCCCATGAAGCTGAGGTGAACTCTCAATCTTCTGTGTCTACACCAGGCACACTAACTAGTTAGGCCACAAAGCCAGCTGGCTGTGTGGGGGTTTATGAGCAGTATTTAGCCTGCATGATGTAAATCTATTATTTTCAGGAGATTTTCAATGTGGAAAAAACAATTCAAAAGTGCATGGGACCACATGATGGTAATATATTTTCTGGGTACAGAAAGTTGATGAAAATATTCTGGGAAAGTAAGCCAAAAAATTAGCTACTCTTTAATGAGATTCCATGCAAATTATGGCAAAACACTGTATAACCCTATGGTAGATTCATAGATAAATATCTCATAAACTAGCATGGGACCCTATGCTAGTTTATAAGACTGCTTTCTTTGTACTATTAGAAAGAGAAAGTAATTACAAACATCTGGCGAAAATTTAGCTACTTTTAGCCAATGGGCCCCATCCACCTTCCCCATTTGTTGCCCCCATTCTAGATGTATTTATTACCCAAATAAAGGCTCAAATCAAAATATAAGTCAATGTGTCTAGTTTTGTGTGAATCTCTATATTGCTCAGAATCTATCAATCGAAATGATGGTGTTTCAAGGCTAGATCTTCATCAAAGACAAATACAATGAGGAAAGTCTCATCATAGGAATACAAACTATCGATTTCAAATCTTAAATTGAGGTAAGAAGTGGGGGTTATTTGCAAAAGTATTTTCAATAATCCCGTGATATCACGTGAATTTACTGTCATTTCACGTGATCCCGTGATATCACGTGAATTTCTGCTCACAGAATCCCGTGAATTCATGTGTAAAATTCACGGGAATTCACGGGAACGACACCAGTTCAACACGTGATTTTACTGGTGAATTCACGTGAATTTGTTTCAAGGGCTAGGGAGGAGCGGGCAGATAGCTCAGGGTATATGTGGTCGACCTAATTCATCAACTGGACATCAGTTGTGCTGTTGTTCTATATGCAAATGTCTATGACATCTATACCAAACCTTTGCACTTAAGAGCCATGTCTCTAACATACATTCTACAGAAGCTGAGTGGGTTGTTGCAGCATTACGCAAAGTCATAATTACATGTATTCTCCTTTTCCTTGTAAAGACCTTCAGATAATGACTTTGTCAAACTCTTCTTCTATTATGTATAAACTTTCCTCCCTCATCCCAAGAAATATAGGTGTGTACACTAGTGTTTCAGAAATAAAAGCCTTGTTAACACTGCATTTATATTATATAGTTACACCCATCCTTGGAGAAAGGAGACTCCTCCGCCCTAATGCTTTGTACATACGCACACAAGTGGAATATATAAGTGTGTAATTCGTATCCAACATACCCTTTCTTGAATCAGACCTATTTTGAAATTCTAACGCAGCTTTCTTGTGTATTGCATCAAAGGAAACAAACTAGGGAGCAAATGATTATACCTGCAGCCCCCCTCCACTCTTTGTTAAATAGCTGTCACACTTCTCCTTGGGAGTCATTTCAACTCAGAGCAAGGCGCACCAAGTAACCTTTGGTGTGCATATAGATCTATCCTTATGCCTATTACAGTCGATTAGAGTTTGGCACCTGGTATTGTGTGAATATCTTCATCTTAACAAATGCTTTGTATAAAAGAGCTCATCGTCGAATGCCACACAAGATGAGGTGAATAGTAAACTATGCAATGGTCTCACGCAATGCTTTCATCTTCTCTCCCCTAAAAGGCTCTGAAATTGCTTGTGGCCTCTAGCCTCTTTCAACAACTTACATAGACCATCAATAAGATTGAATTCAGCATATAGCCTCAATATTAATAGGGACAATTTTTATTCTGCAGAGCTTTTTTTGCTAGACCAAAAGAGCTATCCTGCTAGCGGGAGGCACGGCGCCCTGTCGCGACTGCAGGACACGCCAACATTGATCAGTTTGATCATGAGATAGCAGACTATACAAAATCTTTCACAGTTTCTTCTAGATCTACTAGATGCAACTTAGCAAAGCCTCTCCAATTGCCTCTAGCTGGAAAGGCCAATATCGAAAGTGGCCTCAAATAACTAACATGCCATTTTGGCTGTTCTGAAACAGACCTGACCTTTCCAATGTTGGCATTTCCTAGCCTTCTGTTGGTTGCTATTTCTGACCCCGTCTGGGTGGCGGCGCTACTGTTCCGCTCTTGCAGTCCTGACCTTCCCCCTGCCTGGCCCCGACCCTCCTGGGTCCTGGCCCGCACATGGTTGGGGACGGTTGTGGGTACAGATCGGTCTGGTGCCAAATGGACCCGGAGCTTCTCCTTCTGCCACGTCAGGAGAGACTTCCTGGCATGAGTTTATAGGAGACCTGTCATCTTGTTTGTTTCTCGGCCTGCCCTCATGGGTGCCCCCCCCCCCACATAGGGTACAGTTGGAATTGTTTCAGACCCAGTTCCCTCGCTCCTACTTAACAACGCCACCAAAATTCCTTGAGTGAAGGCCGTTGTGGATGGGCTGGTCGGCTACTTCTTTTGCACTGCTTGTTTACTAGGTGCAGGGTTGGATTATCTTTTCTTTTGTAGATAACATTGCAATAGGCGAGATAGACACATCATAGTGGTTGATTTGTGCTCCACGAAATTAATGTATGGTGGATTGATTGATTTTGCTGATGGAAAAAGAATAATGTGTGGTTGAAGAAAGCATAATATCTAACTGGGATAAGTGTGCCAATATAATATTGGCAGAGCACCCCCTCCCTCCATATATTGAGATATGGTTGATTACTAAAGGAATTGGACAGAAAATGTTTGAAGTCAGCTTTGATGCATTAACCTGTGTGCAGCGCTTATCTTCATAGAAAAGGCAAATCTACACAAAAAGGGAAACAAATTATAAAACTTTGAGGCTTTCATCACCCTTTGGCATTATGACTTTGAGGTTTTCCTCACCCTTTGGAATTATTTCCTCACTCTCTAATATTAGTGTAGGTGGATAATATATCTAGTGGTCAAAGTTCCAAATTTTGACCAGAATCTTATTTATGAGGGAGACAAAATCTTGCACATTACTATCGTCTATTTTCCCATAGACTCTGTCCAAATTGACATGAGAATATCCTATAGTAAACCAACGGTTATTTAGGGATTAGGCCAGTGTAGCCAGGTTGGATGTCAATCGGAGAAAGTGAATGTTGTCCCCGTTCTTCAAAACTGCTCACGGCACCTTCATTAGGTTTGGGGCTCTCAGTGAGCCGCTCGAGATCTGAGCTGCTCCTCTGTGGCCGCTGACCAAACAGTGCCGCTGGCACCCCCACAGGTAGTGGATGATGTGAGAGGGAGGTGACCGAGCAGCTCAGGGTTACCTGTGAGTGTGGTCAGGGTGAGGGGTGACACCCAAGGGGGTCGTTAGAGCAGCTCGCCGATCTGGGATTAGGACAAGGTGATCAGGTACTGCCTAGCATGCAATGATACCGGGCTCAGATCTACTTACAGTGGAGGTCCGTGCCTCAGGGCCATGGAGGTGTGTTGGTTGTTCTACCATAGCTGTGTGGAGCTGGGCAGGGTGATCCCATTGAACCCTATGTTAACCAGATCGAGGCACTGGACTCCCTTTTTAGTGTATGGATGAAACTTATCTTATATCTAATTCTGAAATAAGGGCCCACTGTAAAGAATGACCAAGTTATATAGTACTAATCACAGGGAATGAAACTTAACAGCCTAGCCCTAGTAGTAGTACTAGTACAAGTACTACTACATGCAGGATTTCGGGTAAACAACCGCATGCCAAGCCAGCATTACACTTAACTCAGTATTGGGTCATCAGTTTGTCATACTATCTGACCCTGGTGATTTTGTATGGTTTTACAGGAACTGCCATTAGATTTTTTTTAACAAGGCAGGGGTGGGGGTAATCTTGGAAGGCTATGGTAGAACACCGATCACTCCCTGTGTGTTGGGATTTGTCGGGGTTGGGCCGGGGATCACTGTCTGAGGCCCTGCGGGCCTCGGGCAGTGATTCCGCGGCCCAACACCTCCACACAGGGTAGTGATAATTAGTCAGCAGTCTCATGATCTCTCAAATATGATAATGGCATCTCCCTCTATGGGTACAACCATAGGTGGTGCCTAGCGAGAAGAGGTATCCTGCAGACCATTTTTGTTGCTGATAGAAATATAATTTGTTTTAAGAATTCCCTTGGATTCCACTACTAATCCAGCCACATAGCATACATGTTTAGAATTAAGTGGTTGAATGCAACCAGGATTCCTTACTTTCCTACATGTGAAACTGTACATCACGTTTCTTCTTTTATTATCGCGAGTTAGCACTAGTGTCAGCATATTGCATAGAGCACTCTAGCTATCTAGTTGCTTTGCGTCGATATATTATATCGATATAAAAACCTAACAATGCCCTGAGGTGCTTGCCAATGTGAAGGCATAAAGAGATATGCATTAAGGAACAAGAACAATGAGGATGGGCATCTCTCAAGACTGGGGTCTTTCAGTGGGTCGGGCGGTCGATTGTGTAGGGTGTATTTGGTGGATGTCAGAAGACTACAAAACACAGCCTCAAAGAACCACAACCGCCTAATATTGATCTGCTGGTTGCTAATGTTAACTGTTATCTGCTTAGGTGAGGTGGGCACACCTGAGCCAACTCTGTATCAGCAGTGTCAGTACTTTATTTTTTCACCTTTAGTATCCCATTGCTGCTATATTACCAATTATTACCCTCTCCATGGAACCGATTATTCTTTGAATTGTCCACACCCCCCATATACCCGAAGATTTGTTTTTATGTCACTCACCAGCGGCCAAGACACACGACCATTTCAAGGTAACCTTATAAGCCTGTTTACGCTCGTTAGTAATAGAACTAGAAGTATCAATTTCTACGTCATCTGTAGTTCAGGACATGTATCCTATGCCTATAGGTGTTACAAACTGTGAGTGGGTACGATAAGGGCAACTGATGGACCATCCGTCGGCTTCATCCGTTTCATTTATCATTTTTTTCTATGCAGAAAAAAGTGATGAAGGGAAAAGGATGTCGGCAGTGGATGCGGCCCTATATCATTAGTTCATATTGTGCCTCGATTTTAAAGCATCCTCCTTTTACATATATATATATATATATATATATATATATATATATATATATATATATATTATTTATTTCACGACTTCTGTGATTTTGGGTGCTTCTTCTGGATATTTCCATGCACATACTTGTCGATGTTGCACACCATGATGCATGCATCATGACTTTTGTAAGGCGTGCGGTTATCCATGCAAGGAGGCATGTTATCCATGGACATCTACCTCCGAATGTTCTTCACACTCCGGGCTTTCCAACAGTGAAAGAATTCTTCAAATATTCTTAATAGAACCAAAGTTATGAAATGATTCACAGAAGTCACCAGAATGCATAACTATTTTGACATAAAATATTTCAAAATTTTCTTAGGAAAATGGCCCCAACCCCACCTCCCTGTTCCAATCACTCAGAGCCGCTCGGTAATGCAAGGGGGGCTGTGTAAGATTTGGAGTGGGACATGTTGAAAAAGAGTCTTTTGACTGGGGTGCCAAGGCCCAAGAGGGGTGTGGTGCAATTCACATACTTATTCCAACATCCTTTAACATAGATAATACAGAAAATTTAAACCCCCATCCCCCATACAAGTTTATTGGGCTGCTCCACCCCCACTGATCCTTGGTATTTTGGGCCCTTAAGGGATCCCCCCTTGATGTCACAATGTCACTAAAATTCAAGGCTTCAGGTCACATGTCACCTTTTTAGGGAATGGACATGGCACATGTCACTTCTTTTGTCTAACTGAAAAGTATACACTGACAATTGTACAGGGATGGATCCAGTGATTTAAGAAAGTGGGAGGGGAGGGGCATGTATGTACATACATGTTGGCCATATGATGTAATAGAATGGGTGGAGGGAGTCATTCCAAGCAAAGCACACTGTATTTACTGCCCCTCTCCACCTATCCTCACCCCAGTCCCACCATTGAGGGTAGGTGGAGAGGGGCAGTAGGGGAATGGTGGGACCGGGACTGGGGTAGGAGGAGAGAGGCAGTACCGGTAGGGGAATGGTATGGCTGGGTTGAGGGTAGAAGGAAAGAGGCCATAGGGGAACGGTAGGGCTGGGGTGAGGGCCTGGGGGGGCAATGATAAAAAAAATCACATTTTGAAAATTGTCTCAAAAATGTTGGTTTGCTGGGTCTTGAAAAACAAGCAAAATTTGCCCGAAAGGCTTGCTTTTTGCTCAAAAGTAGACTCTTGTTAAGGAGAATTTCTGAAAAGTAGACCCTTTGAGATTTCTCTTTAAGATATGACCCTTTTAGGGGGGTTTAGGTCAAAAAGTGGCCCTGCAAGCCACCCACATGTGATACCAACACATATGAAGTGCCCCACCCCCCAGGGGTTGAGGGTAGAAGGAAAGAGGCAGTATTGGAAAGGTGGGACAAGGGCTGTGGGTAGGATGATGAATTCTGATGTAAACTTGAATATTCCATATTTCATGTGATGGCTATATATAACATGTATTTAATTGTAACATTTAATAATGATAATATAATGAAAACTAACCAGATCAGTAACTAAAGTGCTGGCCCTACTTTAATGAATTAAAGTTCTGGTTTCAATTTTCTTCATTGTTCATTCAGCACAAACCACCTGTATTCTGTAAGTCAATCTCTCAAAGTGACAATTAAAATGTCATTGCCCATATATCATGTTGTTCATGATTCAAGCCATGTGAACAAATGATATACCACCAAACAAAATGGGTTCTGCTATGTGGGCGTTTAGGTGAACAATGAAGAAAGAAAGGACCTTCATTCCCACTGACAAGTTCAGCATCAGTGGATTGACAAACTGATCCTCCCTAACATATGACTCAACATTCAATTTTTATACTGTTTCACAACTTAACAAAATAATCCATATATATATATATATATATATATATATATATATATATATATATATATATATATATATACTCTGTCATCTAAATCTAAATTATATTTATGAGTTGATTACAGATATATCTTTAGCACTTAATATCCCCAAGTTTAACCCAAGACTAGAGGAACTCCACAGCAAGTAACTATTTAAACAGGGGTAGACACTATCTTTTCCAGCCACTGGCCACCCCAGCCTGTAGGTTTAGAAATCTATGGGCTTGGAACTAAAGCTGCAGGCCCAGAATAGCCAGTTTATTTTTTTAAAGAGAAATTAATGATGGTCAATGGAATTAACCTTTATAGATGCCCCTCTGTAACCTTCTGAGGGTCATCCCTGACCCACAGGAAGGTAATTATTTAGAAAACTATGTGCCCACAGCCAAAAGGCCAATGGCTCCCAGGCCAGCATTAGTGTCTACACCTGTTTAAAGATGTTAAGATTTCTTTCAAAGGAAAGTCACAAATGAAACAGTACAATAACTTCATGGATCTTGACAAATGTCAATATGAACACAATCAGGAATTGGAAAAATAGGGACTGGCAATATTCACTCAATAGGTTATTAACATAGAAAGTACAGACAAACAAATTAAAAGCAAAAAGAGATAGATAGTAAATAATATGTCATACATAAAGATTTGTGTGTCTACGCATTATTTCAGTACATCATGATAACAGCTAAATACACCTTGTCTTTAGTTCAAATAAGTGATTATTAGAGTTGGTGGTATATGCTGTTATATGCATATGGGAACATCAGCAATATCAATATGGATGTAAACATGAAAAAGGATATGAATGTGAGTATGAATATGAATATGAATATGAAGCGGCGCAGTTTCCACACCTGCTTCTCATTATCAATTATAACCCACTTTCAGGTTCAACCTTATATTTTCTATCTTCATCACACCCTCTTTGAATTTTACCTTTGTCGTAGCTTTCTGAATCTCCTCAGGTAGAGTATTCCAGAGAGCCACCCCTCTGTACCATGGTGATCTTTTATAGTGTCTAGTAATAACCCTAGGTAGTTCAAAAACAATCTTCTTTTGAGACCTTGTATTATAAGATTGTGGTCTATTTAACACAGTCTTTGATTTCTTATACATTAAGCATAATAATAGCATGTCAAATCTTTTCTCTAACACTGGAACCTTACAAATTTCATGCAACTCCTTCACACTATACCGTCTAATATTGCATTTCAGACAAACTCTAAGAGCTCTTTTTTGCAGTCGTTGTAATGCCGTAAGACCATCCTCATTACAACTAGTACTTATAAGTACCATTTTTCTTCATACTTTCACATAAGTAATAATACATAATTTTCTCAATGACTTTAGACGGCATTGGCAGTATTGATATGGGTCGCCAATTTTTCACCATTGCTAAATCCCCATCCTTAGGTAATGGTTACAACTGCCATTGCCCAACATTTTGGAAAAATACCCCTGTCCAAACGAATTTGTACCAGATGAGTGAATTGATTTATCAACAACAATAATACACAATGTAGTATATCTCCCCTTATTCCGTCTATGCCTGATGACTTATTTTTATCAATTTCTTTTAGAGCAAAATGGACATCCCACTTATTAACCTTAATATTCTGATCTAAGAAGTTTTCATTTGCCAATAGTTCATCTATATCTAGATTATTATCCACAAGATATTGATCAGTTCCAACAGCAGCAATATGCAGATCCTTACCAATATTACAAAAATAGTCATTACATATTCACAAACATCATCAGAAGTTACATCAGCACCAGTCATATGATGTCTCATGTCTGGATACACAATAGAATTCAAATTTTTAAACAAGTCATTTATGTGTTTCCAGAATTTTTTACCATAACATACTTGCAACTCTTGCATAACACCACCAATTTGATTTGCTTTAATTTTCTTTCTAATTTTTCTTGGACAATCCTTTATGGCTTGCTTTTCCTGAACACTTTTATTGGCACTATAGAGATGTAACCATCCTTCTCTTTCAAGTACTAAATCCATAACTTCATCATCAATCCATGATCTCCTACTTTTTTTAATGTATCGTTCAACAAGAGGGTGAAAAGTGTCCAAATACTCAATTAACGGAGTCAATAACATATCCCATAATATATTAGGATCATCAGTAATATTATAATAGGGTTTCCAGTCACATGATTCTAAAAAATCTCTAAATCTGTCTTCATTAAAGTTTCTATAATCTCTTCCTCTATAATTAGTGCTAACATAACTGATATTCTCATGTCCTCTACAACAAAAAACTGGGAGGTGATCAGAAATTAGGGCAGAGACCGTACTTGTATTAGTTACATCTAAGCTATTTGTAATTATGTTATCAATACAAGTACCACTAAATGGTCTTGTCACCTCATTAATTAGTATTTTCCATCCAATATCCTTGCACACATTTCTGAAACTTTCACACCCTGCATCATTTTCATCATGCATATTGAGATTAATATCACCTAAGATCCAAGTCTCATGCCTACCATGATTGTTGTTATATTTGTAGCCAGCGATGGATCGTAAGAAATTAATAAAATTTGGTACATTTGTATTTGGGATTCTATAGAGACAATCAATAAATCCTTTTCACCAGGAAGGTTTAACATAATAGCAATACTTTCATAATCGATGGTCTGTATGGTAAAGTCATTTACAACTCTAATATACTGCCCTAAGCCAGCCCTCACACTTAGGCCAACTCCTCCACAATTTTTACCAATTCTATCACTCCTATACAGTAACCTATCCTCTCTATTAATCAGGCCATCAGGTGAGGCAGGCTTCAGCCAGGTTTCACATAGACATATTATGTCACTCCTTCCTAATATCTCATAGATTTCATTATATTTGTCTTCAAAACTACAACAATTTATTGACAAAATTACCAATCCCCTCCTCTCCCTGAAATCACTAACACCACAAACCATAAGTTTAATTTTATATAATACTTAAACAATGAATATATACACATGTGAAAAAGCATCAACAAAAGAACAACAAATAAATGACTAATTACAAAATATACAAATCCTCTTCCACAAATTATCCTCGTAGAAGGGGTGACTGATTATACCAGCTTACCTATGTCAGCTATGTGGCTAATCAGAGAAAAATCCCCCCGACTTAGAAACTCCTTGGCGACTTAAGATCTTATAACTGGGTATCGCTAGGGTTAATGATATTAAAGGACAGCAAAAGTGACACTTAAAGATTATTAACCTAATTTAGAATTAAGAAAAAAAAATTTAATGCATTTTGTCAAATATCATAATTGATCCAGTTTTAAAGAAGCAAAAGCAATAGAGAAGGGAATGTATTGGATTACTACTGAAACCAACCTGTGGATTCATTGATTAAATTCAACTTCATTAAACAGCCAGAATCTCCTTAGTCACCAATTAACAAGATAATGTATTTTAACCAAAGCATAGAAACCATCCTTGAGGTCTATGCACAGAACTCTAACTAGATAAGTACATGTATTATACCAAACTTCTACGCACTACTGCAGTGACAGACTTAAAGGTAAACACTCCCTAATATGTATTACTATAAAAAAGTCTTGCATACAATGCTCAATGAATAAATAAACTCTTATCCTAATGATTTAAGGGTAAACACTCACTTAATCTATTAGATACTTATGATTACAGGATTAATTAATTAACATACAAGATTGATTGCTTGTCATAAGTTAAGAGGTGATACACAGTAATGGCGTGGTTTCTACACCTATTACTGATATCGACATCAACCAAAACATAACAATCGAATTTGTTCTCAGAATCACATTCTATTCTGTTTCTATACAGATGCATATGTTATAAAAAGTATGTGTTATTGTTTGTAATGGTGCAGCAACTACACCTATTACATCAGGCCCATCCAATGTCCATGGCTATGGCTATACACTGGCAATTGTCACATGTCACATTTTTGACAGAATGGCATGTCTCTTGTCACTTTCATCTTGTTTTCTCATGTCACATGTCAGTTTTAGATAAAAGGGTGCAATGTCAGAATGTCACCTCAAAATGACCAAATGTCACCATGTCATTTTTAACCCCTTGGGGGCCACTATTTTGTGATGAATTGTTTGAGTGAGTGAGTGAGTAATAGATGTTTTACGCCATTTCGACAGCTAAGGTCATATTCATGGCGAGAACTATATTACACAATTTCACAGAGGAATGTGTCAGTGCCCACACATATGTGCACCACACACATCTGAGGGGATAGGAAAGATGAGATATAGACCCTTCTAAGTGGGCTAGGGAAGCCCTGATGAATTGTTTGAGATATCAGGTTCTCGAAATGCACCACAATGCACCAAATTACCTCTAAAATCAAAAAGTTTCTTCAGGGGCATGTTCACAGACTACACTAGTTACCATTATCAATTGTAAATTCAGTGCCCTTTTCTTGTGATGAGCGTCGGGCGTATATTCCCCCTCTTATGTGCCCTAGAGATTCAGCCCAAAGGAGTGCCACAAGATTGCTTTATGGCTTATAATTAGTGGCGGTGGAACCAGGGGGCATATGCCCCCTCAACTTTTATGTTGGAGGATATGTTTTTGCCCGCCCCCAACTTCTTTTCATATTTTCACTTTTTAGGACCGTATCACTGCACCATTATAGGGCCTACATTATCAATCCAATGGAGCAAGCAAATCATGCTATAAGAACTCATCAAACTGCAACATTTACTTCTAAAATTTCAAAAAATTTCTGTAGGGGGTGGTGGTAGAGAATAATGTTGTAGGATTGCATTGGTGTGGGGAGAGATATGGGGGCCTAGGACAATAAGGTCCCTGGTAGATCTGGGTTTCTTGGATAAGAGAGAGATGGAAATTGTGTGCTAAGTTGCATCAAAATGCACCATTTACTTTCCAGACTTTCAAAATTTTTCCACCAGCCTCACCCCTAAGTACTATGCTTTTTCAATATGGGTGCCCTCAGCCTAGACACGACTATCATAAAAAAATATTTGAATGTAGCAAGTTCTCCTGGGGAGACCCCGCTATGACAATAAGTCTATTCAGTCTATAATTTAGTATCTTTTGCAAGTATCAGCAGAAATTACCCACCCATCCCCCTTTGCACCCCCCCAAACTTTCAAATGGTTCCGCTGTCCTTATATGCAAGGTTTTGGGTCCTCGGCTACAGCTCGGCTAGCATTGGCTCCAGGATTTTCAAATATGCCCAGCCCTGAAAATTTTCATTGCCAGGGGAGGTGTCGAACCTGCAGTCTCCAGATACCAAATCCAACTCCCTATGCAGTGTGCAACAGGGACTGACGAGAATTGGTGTGTGTTTGCTTGGTTAGAATGCCACCAGTAGCTGTCCACATTCTCGCCTGCCCCTCCCTCCAGCACTACTGCTGCTGCTACAAAACCAAGCCAAGCTGGGCGCCGAGGTGTGTGTGCCGACGGTCTAGTGGTTAGCGCATTGCACTCAGCCGCTAGAGGTAGGCGGGACGAGTCCCGGTCCAGGCAAATTTTTTCTTTTTCGCGTCCAAACCAAACAAACGCCTGCCGGGTGCCGAGGTGTGTGTACCGAGTCCCGGGGAGGGGGAACAATTTTTGTTTTCAACTTGATTATCTATTGTTATTCCACTATTCTGCCACGTCCCTTACTGTTATGCCCTCTCCTACCAGTGCATTATGAGAGCATATACGCACATGTTCATTTTCGGTATTTTTGGATATACTTTTTCGAGGTCAAGTTGGATATATTTTGGGAAATGCTGGCGGACATGCAAAGTCAGTCTCGCCATTGTTTCAATGTGAAAAATCGTCTCAACTTGTAGGAGTATTGAACCCCGGCCGCAGTGGAGGTAGGCGAGGGGCTTAGCCATTACGCCAAACTGAACGGTGAAGAAATCCATTGCGAAAGTAAATAAAATCTAACCTGTGGTCCTAGTCCTATGTTTGCACTCAGTTTTTGTCTTGATTCCAACCTTGTCATGTTATAATATCATAATCCCAAGAAGTATTCGATCCATAGATGAGGAATGCATGCTAATTTTCTCCATTTTGTTTAATATAAATAAGAATCCAATGATTTTTCTATCGTAAACGAGTCACGGTGCAGCCATTCTGAAAATGTCGGACCAGCTTGAAAAATCAATGGATTCTTCTTTATTTTGAATATATTGGACATAATAAGCATGGAGGGATCATATAGACTATCTAACAATGGCTTCGCACAGAGCGACCTGGGGAGTATCGCTGGCACTTACAAAATGTCTTCTCCTTCCTTTATTCTGTGGATATCAGGTAAGAAATTAATACAAAATGGAGGAAAAGGTGGTATAAACGCAATATGGCATAAATATGACAGCCTACAGTTTGTATATTGACGATATACAAACCTTGGGCTGTCATATTTATGCTATATTCCATTGATATCGTGTAATAAAATAAGGTTATCGTGAAATAAAATAAGATTATGTGTACAGTGCCTGAAAAAGTGTCATCAACGCATACATAATATCTATCACTGTTTCTGGCCGCTGATGCACAGTACATCATGACCATTGGTCGACATGATGCATTAATGAAGTGCAGGCAAGACTGCCTGGTGGGTTACTCACCATGGCTGCATTCATGCATCATGACGACCAATGGACATGATACATTAATGCATGAGAGAGTTTAAGATTTGCCTACTTGTAACGTGTATGGCAACGTCTAGCCTATCGTTTCCCTATCATTCTAGACGTACACGTTGCCGTATAAGTCGTCATCTTAACCTCTCTATTAGCCACCATTGAACGGTTAAGGGCTCCCTTCTGAAAAGATTCTTAGTGTGTGTGTCGATTTCTCTCGTTTTTTTTTGTGACAAAAGAGTGAAAAATATGAATGAAAACCATTTTTCTCTTTCATTTTGTCCATCGACTTTCCTACCTTTACCGAACAAAAAGTGTGCTATGAATTTTTATTATCTATGTATTTACAACCTCAACATGAAGGGTATCCCACGGTAACGACTTCGGCTTTTTAATGCATCAAAAAATGTGACAAACATTCCCTAACGTCTATTGGATTGCGTCATTAAAGGATTTCCTTAAACGTTTTCTAACGACCTAGAACAAAAAGGGGGAATTCCAATCTCTTGGAAAGATTTGTTAAGGTAAACTAGTTATCTGTGTGATTGGAAAATCTAGAAATTTGTTCAGCTCATATTTAGTTTTATGCTGACAATGCCATGCAGATTCATGGTTCATTATTAAAGACATGTTTTAAAAAGTGTTGATCACCGAACACCAACATCTTCAAATCTTCTCTTCCATTCATCATGGTTACAGACTAACTATGAGGAAAGTATATAACACCTGCAGTACCCATGTGTCGTGATATGAAGGATGCCAAATAATTTTGTACCGCCTTGATTATGATTCTACATGATAAATAAATAAATGAATAAGACTAATGAATAGATAACAATCAATGTTATCAAATGGAATTCCATGAATGACACGTTTGGATGGGAGTCACCCTCCACTCCTGATAGTTTCTGATCACGTTTGGCTTTGAACTATAATAAGATCACTTACCAAGTTTAAAAAGAACTGTTAGCTGTCTGATTGTTTGCCAAGAAAGGTCACACCCTCATTTTGATGCACACAGAGACAAGCTCACGGCAGAGCCAAAGGAGCCAAGCTAAAATTACCAATAGTACAAGTACGCGTGTGTTGCAAGTGATTCCTTTATGTCTTTTATGAGGAAAACTCAATGCTAGATGATATGTAAACCAGTACACGCACGATCTGGTTCATACCATGTTGGAAGATAAAAACTGATAGTGCCAAAATAAACTGTGTTCAAAATCTAAAATTCGAGGCTTGGTAGGTTGAGATTTTCTTCTCGCTGACGCTTGGTTTGTATTCAGAGAATTATGGTATACTTATAATCCTTGGCAATGGCTCAAGAACATAAACGCTGGAGGCCGTGGAAAATATCCAAAAACTACATGAAAATAATTTTCTCTTTCAAATGCCATGAGACTATTGATAAACAAATGGATATAATGATCATCATAACTTGCACTGTATTAAAACACTAGGTAGGTCAATTTTTTTTTTAAATTTTTTTTTTTTACATTTATATAGGAAATGTTAGGGCACATATCAATGGATGTATCAAATTCTTTGATTTCATTGTAAAATAATGATGGGAAAATGACAACTGTGAGAGAGGGGAAGAACACGACAATGATACAGGAAAAATCCTCAAAAAGTATGAAATTTTCTTTAAAATATGAAAAAATTAGACAAAATTCTTCAAAATCACACAAAAAAAAGTTTTTTTTGCCCCTGTTTTGCTAGGGTCGGTCGGGTGACTGGAAACAAACCTTTTTTTTTTATTTGGCCTTGTTTCTTTTCGAAACTAGATATGAATATGTAGGTGTAGTTCTATGTTGATTTTTTTATTTGGCCTAGTTGTTCATTTGGATCTTTTAGCCAATAAAGAAAAAAAAAAGAAAACAGGGGAATGTACAAGCTAACTGGTTACACATATGAGAATATCTCGGCACACAAAGGCCACTTTTGTTTGGCATATATAATTTGGGAATTGCACTTACCGTTGAAGGAAACATTGAGGATATAGTCTTTATATAAGCTGTAGCCGTCGATATGTACGTTTCTCACGCATTCTTGGTTGTCGCTGTAGTGTCCACATTGGTCATAGAGCAGCTTGTCTAGAGCGTGCGCCATGGCATACACGGCGTCGTAGACAAACTGGATCTTACTCTCCTGCTTGTAGTTGGTTGGTGTGAGGAGCTCATTTCCAGTACACAGAGGGATCTGCTCATGCGAGTCCTCCGACTCACTGATGCTGACATTGAACGTACACTGGTGGACGTGCTCCCAGTACTCGACAAACCAGGGGTTGCGTTTGTTGGTGAAAGGACTCAGCTTTTTAAAGTAGGCGTCGAACTCGGCCAGATACTCTGACTGCAGTTCTATAGTGAGCGCGCCTTCGGCCACAAAGTCGTTGCCCTCCACGGGGGCGGGCTGGTTCCCCCAACCGTCACTGGCGACAAACACGAAGTGGTCAGTGATGTTAAGTCTCCTGGTCGCCAGGAGGAGGTTTCGTGCATCTTCCACCCGCAGGAAGAGGATGAGCACGCGGGCTATGGACTTCTTCATCAGGTTCGATAAGAGCGAGTCGAATGTGGCTTCAGTGGCTGAATGGGAGATTTTCTCTGAGAGGGCTATGCAGATGTTCCTTGCCCTGGCCTCGCGCTGGAAGGAGTCGATGCCCATGATGCCGTAGTCATCTTCCGAGGCCACTGTGCTGACATAGGTCCAGTTGTAGTACTGGACGATGTCCACCATAGCACGTGCCTGGTAGTTGTCTGGTGGAACAGTTCGTGCAAACAGCTCATAGCGGCTTTTGTCACTTAGTGCAGCACTGGTGGACGCATAGCTGATCTGTGGGATCTTAAAGAGCCGCAGGAGGTTTGCTACCTGGATGGACACACTACTGTAGGCTCCCCCGACCACCCCTGCCACGGCCGTAAGTCCTCCAGCTGCGGGCCGTGCCACCGACCCGTCAGCACATTCATACTGCCCGGCATCAAGGTCCGACATGGACGCTCTCACGTACTCCAAGGCCTGCTCCAGGGCATAGGTGTCCCTTGAACAGGTGTCCATAATATTAGCACCCAGGGTGATACCCGGTAAGATGGAGTCGTCAGCGTTAATCTCATCCAGGGTGAAGAGCATGGCCTCCAAACGCTGAATACCGCGAGTTGTGCCGATCTCTCCGCACGGCTTGGTCTGGTCGCTGCTTTTCTTGTGCACCGGAAACAAACCGCCGATGATGATGTCTCCACTGATGGACGCCGCCAGCGACAACTTTCCATCTCCCTTGGTGGCGTTTCCGGCCCGCGCCGGTACCGCCGATGCCGAAAACGAGCCGCCGTGCTGCTGTGCGCATAACAGGAAATGGTGCAGCGTCAGCAGCGGCAGCAGCAACGTCGTCACGTGACGAGGCATGACGTGACGAAGCATGACGTCACCTGACGTAGTCTGGACACGGGTGAAAGAAGGGCCTCGGCGCGGATGAGTGAGCTACTCCCGCGGTTGGGCTCAGAGAGCGACATCCTCTCCCGGTGTCTTCTTGCCCGCCGACGATAGACCGGAAGTCTCGTTGCAGGTGGGATTTGGCCACAGAGCAGCTCTACTGAGCAGCTCGATGCAGATTTGATGAGAAGAGACTTGTTTGTCCTTAAGGAGACCCATATCTTACTGTTTGTACAAGGTAAACCGCTCTGCCGTCTGGGCTCACTGAGTCAATCTGTATATAACCACCCTAACGCTTATCTCATATGGATAGAATAAGTAGTGTGTAGATAGGACCTCTTCTTGTGCATACAAAGGATACCCCTGTACCTTGTATAGTAAGCTGGTGTTGTAGTGGTAATATGAGGTAGGTACATAGGTAAGGTAGGCTGGTGGTGCTCACTCTCTCTAAGTGAGGCGGTGATTGACAGGTGTGAGAGTGCCCTGGAGGTGGAGGTCCGCTGCTGCACACACCCTGGAGGAGCTGGCTGATCAGCCACCCTACTGACAACCCAAAGTGGCCCTGGGAGACGCTCGGTCACGCCCCTCCCCGCGCTCAGCCTGCTGGGCGCACACCCCTGCCCGCCGCACACCTCCACGCCATCCTCCCAGGAACAAAATGGTGGGATCCGGGGTGTCAGCTTTTCTGGGCTCTGATTGGTTGATTTCACCCTACTGTCACGAAGGCCGCATGCACGACGTATTGATACGTCGGACGTCCTTCCTGTAGACAGAGTAGCATCCTAGGGATCCTGTAGAAGAGAAAAAAAGGAGGACGTTGTTTTAGATAAGTGTGTACGTCAAGAAACCAGTGACATAGGGTGGTATGGAAGAGAGAAATGTTTATAAGGCTTCCAACTCTATTTGCTACAGGATTACTTGTGGACGTGAACATGCACAAGGGACTCCTTTGTCTTTTTGAGCCATTTTAATTCCTCTTTTGCCGACAGAGGGATGTAGGGCGTTAGTTGATAATGGGAAGTGTTGTTTTATGCTTCTGTATACAGTTACACAAACTAGGCATTTTATTCGAAAGCTTTTATTCTCTCAGCAGTCTGGTTATTTCTAACAAATACTCGAAATGATTATAACAATGTCCGCCTGATAAGCATGTGTTTAGAAAGATCAGATTATGAAATACCATGCAGTCTAAACAAAACCGGCTATGAGTAGTCCTTTCATATCATTGGCGTTATCAGCTGAACATTGCTCTACTTTTTACAGCCAAAGCAACATGTACAATGTAGACTTTTATGTAACAGCTCTATTTTAAGGACACCAATATCATATTACCAGTTCTTGCATCGCCAGTGTATGGGCCTATAGGTTCTGTTTGCAATGAGAGAGAGAGAGAGAGAGAGAGAGAGAGAGAGAGAGAGAGAGAGAGAGAGACAGACAGACAGACAGACAGACAGACAGAGACAGAGAGAGACAGAGAGAGAGACAGAGAGACAGAGACAGAGACAGACAGACAGACAAACAGACACAGACAGACAGAGATACAGACACGGACAGAGACAGACAGACAGACAGATAGAAGTAATTAGGGGGAGAGAGAGACAGAGACAGACAGAGACAGACAGACAGAGAGAAGGGGGGGGGTAGGGAGAGCATATGGGAGGAAACATGGGTCATTTTATAAATATCAAACCAGAGGACGCACATCCATATTTTAGTTATTGACCACAAGAGATGAGTATCAGGATCATCTTCTTAAATCAATGGCATGTGAAATAATAGTACAGGTAGAAAACAACTTTAATGTATTTCACAGATGTATCCCTTTTTTGTTGCAATCCAGCTAGAAACATGATGTTTATCACTCATCAAGACAGAAAAACAAAGTGCCATATACCTGTTTGTATGAAAGTTTAGAAAGAGGTAGTAAGAGCCCCATAGCCCTACACTGTAAAAAGTTGTTGCTAGAGATCCATTGTTATTTTCACAGAGATTCTATGTACCACCATACTGCCACCTGGGGCTTCTGGTAAAAAAAAAAAATACACTGGTCCATTGCAATACAATAACGGGGGTTCACTGTGCAGTTTCACGAGGGGGTCCCTGGTAGATTCAACAGCTATTTTCTACAATGTAGCTTGAAGTGAACAACACCCATATCACTGGTACATCTACCATATCTGGATGAAAGACGCTGAATGCATGCACTTGTCTGTGATGGATCTGCACTGGACCAAAAGAGAACAGTGTTTACAAAGCTACTTGATATGAGTGTGTGTGCACTATTGCTCCAGGAAAAGGTGGTCTTTCTGACGGTGTTATCCCAATATTGTATTGGTATATACCTAGTGTATTGCGTATGGTAGGTCAGTGGTATGGGAACTTGTTTACCTTTCTGAATGCCATTTAGAATAGTAAACATGATGGCATTTGTACAGTGTCCTTTGGCCATATCGCCTTCCTGGTATCTATGTTGATTAGTGTTTACAACACGCCAATAAGAGTCGTCTAATTACTATGGCAAAACATACGTATACTGATTTCCTAAACAGCATTTGTGAATATAATTGTTTTATACACACAATTTGAACCCAGTCTAATCAGAGCTTGACTCCCTTCCTTCCTCATGTACCCAACTGTTGTGGAACATCATCTGAATGTCAGACCATGTTATTGTGACATTTACTCATATTTGTTAATTAGACGTCTCCCCAATGCTGGCCCCACCTTTGAAGGCATACATCAGATACGAGCCTGACGTCAACATGACGACACCTAACCACAACACCGAACAGAACCAACACCATCTTTACTTCACAATCATGTCAGATTATTGCAAGGTCCTATTCAAATGTTCTCTCAATCTGCACTTCTGTGGAGCCAGTATCCCACTCTTGACAGCAAGTGGCTTTCACACGTGTATTTCTGTAGTCTCCGGGGTGTGAGGGATGGATTTCAAAGTAAGGCAGATTAATAATAAGGGTTTCGTATGGTTTGTAGTGTATAGAATGATGTGTGTAAGCCCGGGGTGTAGGCAAAGGAATGCCGGGCCATCTACTAGAAAGAAAAAGTGGATTATTTTTAGGCAAATGCTTTTTAAGATTTCAGGATGCACAGAAAAACACTTTGAAGCTCTGAACCAATTTCCTGTCAGCAATCTAAGCAGGAAGCCCAGACAGAAGTCATCTTGTCTGATGATCACTGAGGCGTAACGCTGGACTTCCCGACATGCCGTGCGAACATGCGGCGCTGGTCCCCTACGCGCTGCTCTGTGTATAATAGAGATGGCGGCGAGGTACCAGCAGCTGTAGAGATCAGAGAGCATGTGGTGGAAGATAGAGAGAGGGGTGGATATAGGGAGAGGGGAGTGGTATTGGAAGGGGGTGGGATTTGATTAGTGTCGATCCTGGGAATCTCACCCACCTGAGGGGAAGTGTTATTATTAAAAGCCTATTTTCATGCGTCTTGAGGAAACAGGCATTGGCCGCCTTCTAGTCGCCACTCACGTGAATGGGGATTAAATAGAAAGCCACATTTTGGCTCTGGCTGCAACCTTGAGCACATAGAGCGGCTCGTGTGTGCTCAGTGGCTTGAGCCTGGCATCGATGGGAGCTGCTCTATCCAAACTCACTGATTGATGACTTACCCCCGAGGCACATGGCCCCTCAGTGGTGTTGTCGCTAAACTCAGTACAGCTATGTCACCCACTTTTTCCGGAGATTTTCTTTTTGTGGAAGCAGCCCCACGGCCCCGTGCTAATGAGGAGTTCGTTTTTTAGATTAATTTCTGGGAGCGTTGTTAGAGTTGAAGTCAGGTGATTGTTAGCCGTGGTTCTACCAAAGGTATACAGCTTGGATACCCAATGGGTTCTATGACATAAGCAGCATCCAGTTATGAACTACGAGACACAGAATGGAATTGCTGAGATTTGTCAAATTTTGTCAGTGTTAATATTAACAGGTTCTATGTTAGATTATCACATCAAATTTTGGATTGGGATGTATAATTCAAGACTCACGAGGATCACCTTAAGTTAACGAGAAAGCGGGAAGAATGCACCTTTAACAGCAATAAAGCACTATTGCTTGTGGCTTAATGGTTTAACCAACCCAGAATACCTCCTTACAAATTGCAAGAAACTACAGTAATTGTACACACAGGAAGGAACAAGTTATGTGCACGGTTAGGAAGTATTGAATAGTCAAAAACCATTGATGCTGAATGGCGATGTTCTGATGTTTTGAGACCTCCTGAAGTAGACTTGAATTCAAACTTAGTGAAGGACACCAAGAAATGTGTCCACTGCCCAAAAGTTGTACTCAACAAACTTCAATCTGCCAGAAAAAACGGCAGGCCCTACATTTTATATTCGCATTATGGTGATGGTATTCAAAAGTTTGCCCATCCCCTGAACAGCTCCAATTTACATCACTTCTGAATAATAAAGTGTCTGAAAACCAAGATGTCAACAGTGAGGGAGAGGGCCTTTCTAGGGGCTAACCCAAAAAGGTGAAGATACCTGAAATGCAAAAGGGGGGTAAACAAAGGTAGGCCCAGCTCTCACTGTTGACGTCCGTTTAAACGTGAAGGGTGATAATTCCTATCATGCAATTGAATTTAAATTTCATTGGCCACTAGACACAATGACAATAATGGTATAATGTTGCACCACACACATACCCGATCCTTTATATACTACTGGCATTCCTACACCATGCACACACCCGACCCATCATATACTACTGGCTTTTTTACACCATGCACATACCAGCTTCTCCAAAGATTTTATATTACTTCATGTATTACTGGCATTCTCGCACCATGCACACACCTGACTCATTACATACTACTGGCATTCTTACACCATGCACATACCCGACTTTTTGTAATTATACTACTGGCATTCTTACACCATGCACATACTCGACTCTTTGTAATTATGCTACTGGCATTCTTGCACCATGACATTGTACATACCCCTTTCTTCATATACTGCTAACACTCTTACACCATGTACATACCCCTTTCCTCATGTACTACTTACACTGTTATACATATGCCTTTTTTCATATACCGGTACTACTAACTTGCTTACACCAAGTACATATACCCCTTTCTTTATATACTACTTACACGCTTACACCATGTGCATACACATTTTTTTCATATACTACTTACACCCTCAACATACACCTTTATTCATATACTATTTACACCATGTGCATACATCTTTATTCATATACTACTTACACACTTACACCGTGTACATATGCCTTTATTCATATACTATTTACACCATGTACATACGCCTTTCTTCATATACTACTTGCACCATGTGCATACACCTTTATTCATGTACTACTTACACACTTACACCGTGTACATACACCTTTCTTCATATACTACTTACACACTTACACCATGTATATATACGCCTTTCTTCATATACTACTTGCACCATGTGCATACGCCTTTATTCATATACTACTTACACACTTACACCCTGTGCATACACCTTTCTTCATAATACTATTAACACTCTTACACCGTGTACATGCGCCTTTCCCACACACATAGTGGGAGATTACTATGCCGTATCAAAGTCAAGAAAGTGCATCTGCCTTTTCTACCACATGGATAGTACGATACAACATGATTGACATAAACACTTATTGATCGAAAAAAGATCCATATTCTACCATTCCAGGGATCAACCATAGATATATGATATGCGGATGACTGTGAGATGCAATCTTGCTGTATCATTAAAAGGAAGCGCCACATAATTGTAAAGGTCGTCTTCATAAAGAATGTATGCATCATTTTGTACTGCCACAGAGGGGTTTGATCTACAAAATGAAGTGTAATATGATACTGACAGGTTAACAGTGACAGACACACCCATCACATACATTTGTTGTGTTTTTGATGCTTACTCTGCTAATGGCGTATTAACAAGACAAAAACAACGACTATCACATGTGTGGTTATTGTTAAAAAAATTATGTATAACATAATCTTTAATTTTAAATCCTGACTACAGTACCAGGGATGCATTGGCTTGTGCATTGGTCGTAACCCTGGTAAGCATTAGATAAAGAGACGATAAAGTAGCAATATGAAACTGCATTTCCTTCAACAGCATACACATGATAAACTGGGCTTCCCTGGCCTACTTAAATGTGTCTATTTCTCCTCTTTCCTATCCCCTCGGATGTGTGTGGTGCACATAAAAGTCATGCGTGGGCACCAACACATTCCTCTGTGACTTTTTGTAAGTTTCTCGTCTTGCCATGAATATGACCTTAGCTCTCGAAATCGTGTTAAACTCACTCGCTCACGTGATAAACCGGCTTTAGATCACATCTCTCACAGTAGTATTCAGAGTGCAATATGGCTACATGGTATTAGTCTATGCAATCTGCAAAATCCACGCCTACAAGGTACAGCCCGACAAATAAAATGACAAGATAAGATTAGGATTAGGTAACTCTACGATATATTCCATAGCATTAATCAGTAGAATTAAAACTTCCTCATCCCTGAGCTGCAGTCCTGCTAATTGACAGGTAAGAACTAATGACATCACAGATCATACGTGTGGTACTGTGGGAGTGAATGGTGTATTATAGGGTATGCATCCATTACAGGGTATGTCTAATCAGTTAGAACCTTCAGTTCTTTGATCTCTTCCTTTCATGCCATTTTCATATTTGTTCCAACCGCATGCACAGTGTGTGCAGAGAGATATTGTATGCGAACAGCTTTAGAGTTACCGGTATTAGCCTGTAAGCCACATACCGCTTTGTGGCTGTATCACTGTATCTTCTATCAACATTGCCAAACGTTGATGACATGATACTCAACCCTTTGCAAATGTTGATTCTACATTGAATGGTAAAGGCACCACCCCAAAGTCTATGGCTTCTGAGGCATGTAAGCAATTTGTGTTTTACTTAGACCTACCAGTAAACAGTTCCTTGGTACCTTTGTCAAGGACGCCATAATGGATCAGTTGCGTGACTTTATCTACACACGCAGTTGGGGGTTGTCTTTGCACATATATATTGGTGACATAATTAGGAAATTTAGTCATTTACATCTGTGACATAATCATTTATGTGCAGTCTTAATGTGGTGGCTTTAAGGATGGGTAAATGGATCTGGGGGGTAAAATAGTACAACTTGCAGGTGGACTCCGTTTTCCTCATTAGGGGGACACACGACACCTCAGTTTACATTTACCTGTAGTTCTTGTCATCCACACTTTTACATTGTAAGCCCAAGGTTCTCTTTTATTAGTCCGACGTAGAGGATAAAGCTTGGCATTCGTAAGGTATAATTGGTGAAGGCTTCACTCTATTGATCAAAATTAGTATTCAGTACCGTATCTATATACCAAGACCAATAAGTGTCATTATGATTTCCATGCCTTCATTCATTGATTTATTCCCGCTTTGAAAGCTGGTTTATGTATAAAATTGACAGTGCCAAATCTCCAGTAAAGCTGGTGCCAATTGAACCTCTGTAAGCTCCTTTCATCTATAAATTGTGCACCTTTATGTATCACAAGGTTACCAGGGTATGAGACTGTATCTGCCAATCCCTAATCCCAGATACGTGCATGTTCTATCTGATTACGCCTGTGGAGTCTCTGCTCAAACCCAAGGTATGTCTATATCACTGAGGTGGATTTTAATGACGTCCTTTGCATGCTTTCTACCTGTTTACTATATTCCCCTTTTGCTATGGAGTGTAAAACCGAGAGGGAGAGAGAAAAAGAGAGACAGACAGACAGACAGACAGACAGACAGACAGACAGACAGACAGAGACTTAGTTAAATCGGTTGCAGTGACTTCTAGGTTATCTTTCCTCTTTTGAACTAGCGATATGAATGGGTGAAGATCAATTTTCCTCTTTTAAGATGCTTTGAAATACCAACCGACCAGCTAGTCAGCGTACAAGCAGGATCCTTTTTATTTGGATAACAGGGAAAATGACTAAACTCTAATTTTCTTTGTTGTTAGAAATGGAGAGGGGCTAGCTAGTTTTCTGTTGCATGTCTGGTGCAACAGACAATCACAGAACGTGCCAAATACTGCATGTAGTAGAGCGCAGAGTAAACGAGGAAGACAATTACGAAAGGTCTACAGAGACTCTGGTCAACAAGACAGACAATTCTTGAGAACACGAGATGGAATGAAGACCAGGGGGCCAATTCAGAAGCTTGGTAAATATTTTCGATTTTTAGATGAAGTAAGTGAATTTTCTGGCAAGTGTCCTGAGGGCACGAATGTGGTGCAATTCTGAAACAAATGCTTGTCAGACTTGGATTCTTGCCTTCTGTGCTTCAATGCACAACACCCACTAGTGTTCAGACTGACCGTACTTGCATTCAATAGCTTTTTTTAACAATCTGCTTTACTTAGTCATTTGAACACCTGCTACTTAAATCATGATTAATGTGTTTTTTTTCTTTTATTGCACACTATGCTTGGTAAATCAAATGTGAAATTTAAAGATCTACTTTCTGCAATGTAAGCATAGTTGTATTGGAGGCCATACACATTTGAAAAGTAAAACCGATTGATGGCGTGAACAGAATCTGTCTTAACTTAAAAGCAGCTACCGAACAACCATGTGTTTTATAAGCGATATTGACCGAACTATAAAAGATCTGCCCATTGTACCCTCACTCGATGTAAATACCTTGAACTAAAATAGGGCAAATTAATAATGCTGATGTCAAAGTACCTTATTGTTTAATGGTTTGGATTGAATGTTTTGCAATGTCATCTGCAATTAAAACAGGATTACTGAAATAAGGGTCTTTGATGTCCTGATCGATTTTGCAGCTATGATAGTTACCCATTGGTCACAGGCCTAAGGCTCTCATCCCACAATGAGAGCCGCTGCCTCTCTTAATTGTTTTATGTCCATGGTTAGCCACACTCCATCACTGAGTGATCTTTGAAGTCTTTTGGAGGATGGGCAATTTCTACATGGCAAATTGCTTGTGAGAAAATAAGAAAAAAAGGATATATTCATGAACCAAATGCTGACCAAAGGAGGAGAAAAGAGAAACATAGATGAATATACTTGGATCTATATGTAACAATTTTGTCTGCTGATTTTAGTAAGAACGAGATGTATCTGTTTTTTTTCAAAGAAGTTTCCATCATTATTAGTCTAAAGTCTAGTGATATAAATGTCCATTTTTTTATTAGGTTTGAAGATACTTTTCCAAAATACTAGGAAACCCCACGCTACCCCCTTATGGCTGTGCCCACCCTCTTACATTCGTTCTCACGTTGTGCAAAAAGTATGATATCATGATATCTATTATCAAAATCGAATCTCTTGAATTTAGGAACTGGAAATAACCGACCCTCCGTTGCACGGTCCAGCTTCCTATCACGGTCATAATGGAAATTCTATGAATGGCCATTGCAACCTTATCTTCTTCCAGTGAAATCCAAAGAAAACACAGTACTGCAGGGGTTAAATGTGTCTATTGGTCGGGTCAAACAGGAATAAAGCAGTGTTTCTACCAAAGCCACATTACATCGGGTCCCGATTGAGATAAGATATCCACAGGCATCATTTTGCCATCATAAGGGTAGTTCCACACCTCTTCTGCTAAAGCCGGTTTTATTTTCCGATTCTGTTGGACAGCTATCGACTTCAGTAACACAGGTAAGAACCCATAGAGAATGGACTAGTTGGGCCAATCGCATCGTGATGTACTCCAATTGATCCGATGATATTTTTTCACCAGATTTGGGAGTATATGCATCTGACAGAAAAGTTCCTCACCAATGAGACCCAACTATAATCAGGAGGTAGAGTATACACCTGTTTCAGCAAACCCAACTTTTAAGATGATTTGCTCCTGATTTACTCTATCTAGCTCTCAATGTAGCCCGATGTCCAAATCGTGAGCAAATTGGCTTCGGTGGACACCCATTTAAGCAGGGGCACTCCATAGGTATATGGTAATAGCCAACGGTGTGACTTGCCAAGCTCTCCTAGAGCAAGGTACACTAACGTGGTGTAATTGTCATCAGGATGATATAGGTGGTAGCCTAACATAGGTGGATGGCTGTATGTAAACCTCTATGTATACATCTGCTATAGAACTACCGGTGGTTCTATTTAGATGGAATACTACTACAGACTCCAAAATGCCAGCTTCATGTAAATGGTTGATTTATTTCACCCCAAAAAAATAAAACAAAGTTCTAAACTAAAAACCTTTTCATCTTAACCATGGTATTCAGTGCTTAACTTCACAAATTAAGTCCAAACTTCCATTTAATGTTATCTAAGATGCTAAAACTAGATCTGTACGTATGTCATCCCTAGAATCCTCTAAGTGTTTCATCTGGATGCTGTTATTGCTTTGCAACCTCTCCAGGGCTCTTCAAGCAGGACTAGAAGTGGTATACAAGAGAAGAACGGTACACTATGTTGATGAAGTCTTTCACAGGCCTGTCTAAAATGAAGAGCCCCATGGGGATGGGCATGATACTAAATCTTCAATACCCCACAATTGCAATCGGTGGATCTAGATGAAGAAATGCAGTGAAAATATTATTAGGACTTCATTGATGGGCGTAACAACAGTCAGATTTACCCCCATCTACACCATTCAGACCTATATCCTTTCACTTGGCCAGCCAGGAGCGGGTCTCTGTAGAAAGTTGGGAGGCAGGGTTATTGCCCTGTTGAAGGCGAGGCCTCGGGTGTAGAAGGGGTGTGAATCCTATGACGAGGGGTGTGAAGCTGGAAGGGGAGGGGCACACTTCAATTGGGAGATTGTCAGAATCTGGCCACGTTTAATGACCATCAGCGCTACTAACAGTCCTAGTGGTGGGTCCCGGAAACGGTCCAAGTGAGAGCCGGAAGGGAGGAGCGTCTTTTGAGGCGACTGATTTTAGTCTCATCGTTACGTACGACTCCACCGTCGACGGCCGACCCTCGCACCCCTCGCCCTCCGGCCGGATAGCAGTTAGTCGATCAGAGAAGGGACTGGAGTGAGAGTAGACGAGCAGCTGCCGTCAATAGCTCGGCGTGAGCAGCTCGACGAGGTGGGTCAACAATTAGGGCCCCGAACATGTATGGTAGAGCGGCGATTAGGGCCCAGAACCTGCATTGTAGCTGCATGATTACAGACCAGCCCTGCCACCGTGCCAGGCAGCCCTGCATCATAAAGGGGACCGGGAGTCTTGGTGGGGATCGGTCTCTCCATCACTGTCTTCAGTGGGTAAGACGGTGGCGAGCGTGAAATGGGAGAGGAGACTTTGTGTGGAAGAATTCGAAGAGGTTTAGGGGATATTTGGGTAGTCCTCACGGAACTTCCGCTTGCAAGAACATAATAAAAATAATAGATCCCATTTTAAGACGCCATGAAAGTATTGCCTATTGGTCAAGGACACCAATAGTTGTTCACATTGAGTATAGGCCTATATTTTGATTGATCAGTGTATACAGGCCCAGGTAGTGGTGGGAGTAATGGTACCTATCTTATCATTCTATAAGATACTAGTGTCACACACCTTCATGATACCTATGGTAGTACAGACACTGTGAAGTGAATTGATTATTTGGTCTTTAGGACTTACTGAGAATTATGACATCATTGATAAAGCAATCCCGCTGTCATACATTTACTGTGTCAAATATCGTGGATTATCTAGTTTGGTCACTTTCATTAAGGCCTGAATGGATACAGAACCAGCACGCTAGGAGGGAAATTCGGTGAAGGTGTTGGGAACAGTGTGGAAAGATGGCCGGTACAGATTGAAGATAAGAAACAATTACCAAAACGTTTGCCTTTCTTATTTATCCAGTGAACCCTGCCCGTGCCCACTGTTTGTCCCTAGTTGTGGCCCCAACAGGCCCCAACTGCAAGCCATATACTGGAATAACCATCTTCATGTAGGGGGCGCAGTTGTGTTTTTGGATAGGCCCAAATGGGCTCTCCAATTTAGACACAGATTCAGTTTCAAAGTCAGCGGTCATAGCTCAGCATATGGTATCCTATGTTTTTTTTCCATGCATATCTATAAGGGAAAGATAATACCAAACTTTCCAATGCTCACTATTTCTTTGATCTTCTAAACAATGGAAGGTAGACTCGTCAGTTTTACCTCAGTCATCTTGGCCTTTAGATCCATAGGTCCTGACTATATAGAGCATATATTCCTAGCTCTCATTTGATGGTCACCTCATATTTCATGTCTCAATGGACAATTTTAGGTATTTACATACTGTAAGAACGTCTATTCATTATTAATTCTGTAAATAATGAATTATCCTATTGGACATAAAGCCAGTTGTCCCCTTAAAGGGAAGATACCCACCCTTTGATGGTGACCCCTAGTGTTTCAATAGGGAACCTCTGCCTTGGTATTGAAGGAATATCACTGCAATGCCTAGTATAAGGCACACAAAATGTCATATAGAGGTGGATTATTAACACAGCCTCTATGGAGCAGTGGTAGAGTGCTGGACTCTCAATGTGTAGGTTGGGAGTTCTAGTCCAGAAGAATAGTACTTATTTTCTTCTAGATAATAGATTGTGTATCATAAAATTACAGATTATGCTCTAATACTGATCAGAATAGGCCTTGAGACTGAGAGTCAGGCACTATACCACTGCACCACAGAGGCTGCACTACTAGTTTACCTTATGTACTATATTTCCTCTGTGCAGTCGAGTGGTCAAGGTTGACAATCCACATTATCAGTAATTGATAAATTGTGGGTAATGAGACTGACAGGCAAATTCATACTCCACCTAGTGGTGGTTCCAAGTACTCGCCAGACTCTCAAGGACTCAGCCTGGTGGCTCCACCTTTTGCTAATCACTGAGCAACTCTCAACCCCGGTTGGAACAGGTGACATACTTTACCTTTTCTCACCCGGCGTTCATAACAATACGCCTTATAAACTTTCCCACCACTCCCACCCTCTTTTAATGGTGTGGTACCGGGTATTCATAATACTCAGGACTTCGTAGTACCTTGATGTGTTGACTTACCATATATATTATACTCAAACTTTATACTATGGACTCTGAACATTTATCCATTGTCGGTAACATATGGTAAAATTTAGTGCCTTACCTCAGAAAACAATGTTAGCTGATTGTATCAATATCTTGGTATTCTGTGAATTACAAGTGGTGTAATTATCAGACAATGAGAGAAGGTAGCTGTATGTATGTAGTATATCAGCCAAAATGTCCAATTGATATGATACTGATAGGGTTTCCCATGGACAACAGCTACAGTAATACAGTTTCTTTACTTCATCTGGTCAATACTCTAAAATGAGGTTCGCCACATATATATTTTTTTGCACTTCTCACTTCTATAGTATATCTATTTATCACATTCCAAAAGTCTTTGGGAATAGCAACAGAACATATGGGCCAAATTAGCATGAGATGAAGACTACACAACATTATCATAGAAGACTTCCCTTTCTTCATATCGATTTCCCTGAGAATTAAGCTCGGTTGCTTACCATTTTCTTTTCATTTCCCAAATCCTTATACATAAAACTAATAATATACCAAGGAAAAAGGCAACAGAATTTCTATACTGCTTACTATCAAAGATCTACCTTTAATATAAAAGCCAGGTTAACTATTTAGAATATATAGGGGCAAGTCTGAACTAAAACTAGGTGTACTACATTGGTTGGAAAACACGACACACTAGCACCATGTTCATTGATAACATTCTAGTCGTGATACAATATATTGCATGGGTGAGTGACCACCTACTGATCAGTGAGGGGTACCTGCATCTACCCAAATAGACCATGGTGTAATCGTGATGCAAATCTTGGGTAACATATCATTGCACATGAATTGTATCTAATAAATGCTATTTCTTGCATGGCAAGCATTACCATAACTTAACAGTTCAAAGAACATGCATTGATTTCATCATGACAGGCAGACTTCTACTGTGCTGTGTTAGATGCATCATAATTAGGAACATTAGAACTTGACAAAAGCCACAAAAAGGAAAATAAGGCGTTTTTTTTGCATCAATGCATGAAACGAGCAGCCTAGCTTGTTTATAAACCAATGGAGGCGTCTGTAATGATGGGATACCTGGGGAAGTGAATGTCTTCGAAATATAATGTACTGAAAGTGAGATATGCTCAAGAGAATAATGGTGTTCCGGTAAAAAAAAAGAAAAAAAGTCAGATATGCTGAATGTTTCTATTTGAAGCCAATGTGAACACCATGCTCCATTCCACAGCAAGGTGCTGTCGATGCTTGACCTTCACCGAGAAAATCCTCGGAAAGCATCCTCAAACTCCTGTATCGAGAAAAGTCTGTCCAGAATTAAGGTTGCTGGTACCATGTGGTTGGCAGCTATGTGTATGCATGCACATGAAGGCCTCGTTTTTGATGTCAGTGTATGCTGTGTGGTGAAAATGTAGTGGCCACCGTGTATCGAATGGATTGGAAACTACATTCAAGACAACACCATTAGCACTCTGGGCCAGCAATGCAAAGGCCAGCAGTCAAAGTGTGGATGTGATATGTGGGCTACAGGGGCCTGCAGAGGTAGCTGAAGGGGTCTTTGGTAGGTGAGCAGCTCATTGTATCATGTAATGTGGCTGGTGTGGACAGAGCAGCTGCTCGTTATGCTCCACTGCACATTGTTCATGCCCTCAGGGTGCAGCGACCACGCATCGCTGTGTCCAACCAATGGCGCTGACCCAGATTCTTTCACATCTAAGGGTCAGGGCACAAATTAGAACCTTAAAAGGGATAGGGAGAGTTGAGTAGTGTGAGCTGCTTAGGGAGCTGCTCGGTTAGGGTGAGGGTGATGTGTCCCCAGGTGCACCTGTAAGGAAGATGTAGCAGGGGTCAGTAGACCTACTCCTTCAGATGACATCTACCTATACCCACTCAATAAGGAGCCGCTCCACCCTTCAGATCATCATCAGTTAAGGTAACATTGTGGAGTAATTGATGGTAGGGCCGTCCCCTGGCTTATCTCCAAACCTACTTGTTATGTATGACCTCTGTATGCCATGTCCTGTTACACAATGGACCTAATACCCCTGCCCCCAGTGACCAGTTCAACCCACGCAGCCTGCTATACTGATGAGCCTTAATCATATTCTGATCTAGATTAGGGAGCTCAATCACTGCACGGTGTCTAGCTTTAGATGGTACTTTCACATTACAAATACTCCCTTGGCCTAGTGGCTTAACCATACGGCTTACCTGGTCTTCACACCTGGGTCCACATTGGCTCAGAAAAGAAGAACAGATTAATAGAAGATATGTCATCAAATGCCACATTGCACCTTACTTGACATTACCCGATCATACCTAGAGAAAAATATAATTGCATTCAATCTCAATGAAAATCCTGATTTCAAATGTTTCTGATAATCCTGATTTCAAAATGTTTCCAACAGCAGAGAATTAGCACTGCTCAAATGGTGTCTCATATTGATTAACATTTTGGTTACCATAAGGTCGCTGCTTCTGGTGAAATCTTACATACCTATTTACCTATATCCCTTTGTCTTGTCATGGAGTTGATACCCTTCGAGTAAGTAGTTTCAAGTGGCTCAGGAAGATACCATCGTTAGTAGTACATGGAAATGGCAGTTTTAAAACGTGAAAACCAATGATACATGAGAAAGGCCTTTGTCAGGATAGAATGAACCCACATAAAAGTATCAACTGACAGTAACCTTTTCTACACTCAAAACCTGGCAGTTCCGAAACTAGTCAGTGGTGACGACTTTAGGTCCTCAGGTTGACAATACCTTAGGTGGTCAAAATGATGACTTTAAGTTGTCATCCTGATGACCTAAGTCATCAGTATGATAATACTGACAATATAGAATCATACTGACAACTTAGGTCATCAGGTTGAAGACCTAAAGTCATCATTCATAAAGTCAAGGTAGTTGTTTTAGGTATTGTCAACCTGAGAACCTAAAGTCGTCACCACTGACTAGTTTCGAAACTGCCAGGTTAGTACAATATGAAGTTATGCTTGCATCAACATGATGCTCTTGGGTCTATATGTCTTCCGTGCAGAGGTTGGTGTCAGGGAGAGCCCCCCCCCCTTAGTAGTGATATATCACTTGATAAAGTCACACCGTCAGACATACATTGATGCTCTGTACAATTTAGCAGGGATCAAAATTAAAACCGATTGCTACAGAAATATTTCTGATTGCCCATCAGCCAGAATCTCCACCCAGACTTCAGGACCTTACATGATTAAATAAGAAGGGGACCAAAGCACTAACTAAGTTACTGCACTGATCCATGCAGTGATCAACCACCTCTGCCTGTCCAACTTATACAGATTGAGAATTCCCTGATAATTACCTCTTTGGATTACCATTATACAACTTCAAAGATATGCAAATTGCACACTTTCTGAAATGTAAAAGGGGAACCGCAGGGTAGTGGTGTAGTGTGGGGGATCAAGGCTATTAAGGTGGATCAAAGCTAAGCTGTTGTGATTAGCTGTCTCATCTAGGTCTGGTCGAGGAAGACACCTCAATAGTCACAGGCAAAGTCATCCCTGGGTTATAGAGAACTGGGAGAATACATCAACAACTCTGTTACTGTGAGAAATTTATAGGGTACACAAACCACACACTGAGCTTGGTTTAAGTTTCACGTATTCTACAGTATCAGTTGTATTCATTCAAACCCCGATATCAAGATTGGCATTCCACATGATGGGCATTTTATCTCGTTTATCAACATAATCAGTCAGACCTTGATCAAAATTAACGTTTTCACTGACAGAAAACGGGTATTCATATTCATACAAAATGGTTTGATCAATCATCAATCATTTGGTGACATATTCATAACATTGAACGGGGGGGGGCACCATTGGGAAGATGTTCCCTCATTGACCTTTTGGCTCAATCTCACATTTACAAAATACAAATTCCCCCTCTATCCCACGACCTTTCTACATCTCCTACTGACATTCTGCTGTCAACAAATTTCTGATAAAACTCGTTTGCAAAGAAAGGATTTAATTAGGATCATTGGTTGGAAATTCAGGAAATATCTCTCTTAATATTTTAACATTCTAAACAATATGTCTATTATCATACTTTAGCTCTTATTCTTTACGAATGTTCTGGAGTGGGTTTATGTCATAAACGAAGGGAACATTTAAGTAATAAACAAATGGAACATTTATATTTTCATATATGTTGCATGTCATACTGCCAAGTTATTATAATTTATGGCTTTCAGATTTGTGTCTACGCCAGAAGCATACATAATATGAACGAATCCCCAGCTGCTGCTTGGCGATACTGATCAGCGGCACATGAACCCCACGTGCGACTTTCCCCAGTCATCACCTCGATGATATTCAAGAATTAGCTGCACACTAATAACAATTATCATCTGGGCTTGTGGCTCATTATTGGTTTGCGAACATGGAATTACCTTAATATGTCCCCAATTGACTGTTATGGGGAAAAATTCAAAGTAATCAAAATTGCCACCAAAATTAAATCATCCCACAACGCATCTTTCCGGGAGGGGAAATGGCCAAGTCCCCAACCTGAGGATAATGTCACTTCACTTTAGGCGATAGGCGGGGGTGGGGGGGGGGCATGGGGAATAGGGGTTGGTGATAATAGAATCAGATTGTCGGTGGTTAGATCAGTGGATATTTGGATCAGTCAGTGGTTAGATCAAGCAGTTGTGGTTGGACAACAAAGTTACAACTATCCATTGGATTAGCAGTTCGGCCACTGCTGTGTAAACGAAAAAGGCTTTTGATGGGTGATGTAATCCAGTAGTTGGTGGCTTTTCCTCCTTCTAATTCAAATAATCGCATCGGCAGGAGAGATCAAAGACAGAATGATGGGAAAGCACCTAGCTGTAACCTATTTCCCACCACCCACCCATTCAGTCCATTATTCCCTACCCATCTTGGACCTATGACCACGTCCTGAACATAGCAACCTTTACAAACCACCGTAAACATGTTTTTGAATTTCCAATTCCATTCTACACTGCAAAATTTAAACATTTAAATTCTAAATACCTAAACAGTAACACTAAACATGCTTACATGCTTAGACTGTAAACTGTTGCTGGATTACAATATGTTGCAGCGTTCTCCTAAATCAGTTTCATTTAATACAATAATATACAGAATACCAACAATAAAAGATTATGCAATTAAACCCCATGGTATTTCCATTAGTGCACCATAGGGAAACAGCTAGTGCTTGGACACCCATTTTGTGCATGAGCTTTAATAATACATGAAGTAAATTTCTTTCAGTATCCCTATTGTATTTGATAGTGAGTCCCTGACACCGCTGTGATTTGTGTTCAATACAGTATAGAGGAAATACTTGGTCAATTTAGCTGCCCTCTAAACTAAAGCTTATTGATCCCCTTCAGAAAGTGGGCATAGTTGGCCCTCAACCTAAATGAATTCATAAGCCAATCCCAAATGAACCATTAGCTAGAAATGTGCTTTTTCTAAAAGGGGGGGGGGTTGTGTTCACAATAACGTGAAAAGATTATGTTTAGAATTATGTTTAGGATCTAAACACCAGACTAAAATGATAATCAGATGATGGAAAACATGCTTCCAGGGGGGGGTGGCTTTTTTAAAGTATAAGTCACAGGCCTTAAAGTGAGATATCTTGAGCTAAAATATCCCAGGTAGTTTTGCAGTAATTTGCTTGTCAAACCTAGGTTGGTGTGTACAACTGAAGATGGCAAATGAAATTCTGGTGTTTTAATGATAAAATACGTTCTAAAGATAATTTTGAGGTCTGTTTTCAGTTATGTGTTCTTTTTGGAATTTTCATTTTTGGAATAAGAGAGTGGTATCTATAGCAACCAGAATTTGCCATATATACAAATATACCAATTTTCTATGTTTCCATGGCAACCAAATATTCCAAAAATTGAAAGTTTTCAGTGGAGAATAATTCTGAGCGTATCAGTGGATTCCCCATCAAAAACTGCTCTAGCGCATTTTTTAGTACATTTTTCAAGGTTTTACTCATATACTGCCCCATGGTGGCCAAAACCAGGAGACTCGTGTATGTCCGTTAGCCTACAGTCCTTTTTTTAAATGTATATCACGCAATACATTGATACAAAACTATTTATAGAGGCCTTCAGACTACCCTGAGCTTTCAAAGCCCTTGGTGGCAGAGTTGATTCTGTGAACATTTTAGGTTAAGGTTCCCCATAAATAACTGAGTAAAGAACATTAATGCACCTAGCATGCGGGTCATTCTCAATGGTTTTAGGAAAGGCTCATGAATTAGTTCTGCCCAAACTGACTGACTTTCACTTTCTTCCTGAAAGGATCCTGCTGGCGGACCTCACACACCACAGACTCAATAGTCTTAGATAGACAGCTACTTCTGAGGATACCACCAATATAACTGAACTTAAAAATGTAGATATAACGCCTCAGAGGTTAAAGTGAACATTTTCATTATGGAGGAAATCATATCTCAGGGGACGTATTCGCAGATTATTCTACCCAATAGGTCAAGGTCTAGAAGGGAAGCAAGTGTGAATCTTCTCGTGATTAACTTATATAATCTTTCATTATTGAATCAATTGGGCTAGTCATTGGTCGTCATGTAATCAATTTAGTAGGAACCTGATTACTAAAAGGTATTTTGGCTACAGGAGTTGGATTGACTGCTCTGCCCAGACATAGTAGAAACATATTGGGTTTCATTTTGTCCTGCAATAAAAAGTGGGTTTCATTTTGGCCAGCAATTTCATAGTCCCCATCCCATTGGTTTAATTCCCTCATGCACTGCAAGCTTTGATATGTACAGTATTTCCATACTATCCACCATGTCTTTTTTCCTGATATGTCCAGCACTGAATGGACTACCGACCATTGTAGAACAGATGCTGTTTGATAAATATCATTACTGGATATATAGAGAACTGTTGGACAATAATTCAATCTAACAATTCCTTTAGATTACCTTATTGAACACCATTGAGGGCTCTGCACATCACTATTACCATAGATTGCATCTACTATAAAAAAAAACAAACACGTATAAGCCACAGCTTATAGACCATTTGAGACCCAAAGTGGGGCTTTTGTACACTCTATAATACCACTAGAATAACCCTTGCCAACCCCAAAGTGCGATTTGCAGCCTTCTCCTGAACTCAAGTGCAGCTTATTCATGGGTTCACCATATAGGCGGGGTTTCCTGATAGTTGCAGGTTTGAAAGTGCTGTGCACAAGAGAACTTCCTCTCCTGCAGTGTTAGATTCACAATGTTTAGTGCTAGATGTGTACTCGAAGCAGATATTGTTTGCAAGGGGATCCACGATTAGGACATATCTCCATTCAGCTGAAGTGCCACCAATGAAATCTCGTGATGAAGGTGACCCTAACCAGTACTGGCGGTGGGTATATTTTCTAGTTACACTTTGTGTATGACCCAGCTCTAGGTTAGATAACCGTGGTTGTTGTTATCATTGTTATCACAGTCTATACTAATAACAGCTCAGACAGCTGGTCAGTCGTGGTTCTGGCTGACTACATCCCCTTTCCTACTTACCCTATTCTAATGACATAAAGAGAGATAGGGTGATGGGGTGCAGAGTGGTATGTGTAGACACCAGCTTACTGTGTGCTTCCCTTAACCTCTCCCTTAGTGAAGATTAGGTACACTGGAAAAAATTTCAAAATGAATATGATTTGAGACTCAGCCTGATCCTGGGGGATACTCTAGCAGATCCTGAGGCTGATCTTGGAGTGATACTATGGGACTGCCAGAGTATGATCCCAGGATCATGCAGGCTCAGTCTCAAATCATACTTGTTTTGGTGACATTGCCTTCAGAGTCTGGATCCAGCCTCACATGAGTAAGATTTATTTTTCAGTGTAGGCGCCCACCCTATCACCCATTAGGGATGAGCTGTAGATTTGCTTTTATTATACTGACAATGCCAGAAGATATCTCTTAGCTATGCAAAGTAAGGTATCTGTGTGCCCCACCTGCAAACATACACACCTGGAAGACAGCATTGTTGTCCATCCATTTTGCTGGCTTTCCAATGTACAGTTCGCTGCTAAGGGCATGATGGGTTCTAAAATGTATTGTTAAATTCAGTGCTATCTGCCAATGCTAAGGGTCTACCATTGGTATTTTGGGTTCCGAGTCGCACCTTTGTTGACACTAAGTCTTGATGTTTTGAATTTTCATTCTCAGTTTGAAAATAGGTCACTTCCAATTTCCTGATTCATAAAAAGAGAGACAACCCATGCTATCAAGGTGTGAAGGTTGTTCACAATGAGGGACATAGGGTACTGCCATTTCAGGCCCCTTCAAGCTGGAAACTAGTAGAGTGTACTGCTGAGTGTGTTTTTGGACCACATTGACTTGGGTGTATATTGGGGACAATGTCCAAGTTAGTGGGTAAATTGTGGTTAAGGAAAGTGTCTGTGCGAACTCATATTTCTTTATAATGTTTAGAGGGTGGGGCCCCATTTCTTGATAATTCTTATTAACATTATCGAGATTCAATAGCCTCCAGAGTAAGTGGCTAGCGGTGATTAATTAAGGCCTAAAAAATTGTTTCCAGTCACCCGACTGACCCTATAGCAAAAGAAATGTTCATAATTTTGCATTTGTTTTTCTAACTTTCTTTTCCATATCGATTATCTATGGATCTACAACTAATGTAAGAGCTTAAATGAGCATATATACTTTACATATTTTTCACATTTCTTATGTTTTTCATATTCTGACATATCAGTTCATACCTTTCTACACAAAAATAAAAATAAATCCTACTTATCGACCCCAGATCTTTTATCTATGTTACTGAAAATACAATAGTTCTTTTGGCCTAAGGCTAAACAATTCGGATTAGGATTGCATGGGGTTTTCTATTCCTTAACTTCTATGAAGAACCACTCTATTGTATTTGTATGGTGTGTAAATAAGGTAAAGTTTACTAAGGCCATCCTCATTAATGATCTGAATATGTTATCAGTGGTCATTTCTTCATATTAATGAAGCTATAGTCAATGTAAACCGTCAACATTTTGGGAGATTTCTGCTCGATAGACCTACGCAAATTTACATCATTTCGTGTTTTCACAAGGGATTGAACGGACACCATCACTTTTCCCCACTTGTAGACGGAAACCAGCCCAAGGTTTTGTCAAATGTCCATGGATATAAGTATAGTAACCAACCCCCACATCTATATTTGTATAGGAGTCACAATGAAGGGATAGCTGTGTGTAGGGCTACTTGACACACTGTTGGTCATGTTCTGTCAGCTGTCAAAGCACTTGACACCAATACTTGTCCCCTGGGTAAAGTCCACTTGTAAGCTGCACCTAAATCACAGCTGTGTGGGACCAATGTGTGAGCGTGTGATATTTAGGATGGCGGATACAAATATTGTGCAATGGCTGGCAATGTAACCTAAACTGATGCACAAAGGACTATTTACACCCAATCACAACAGGGAAATAGGTAGAGGCAGTTAGCACAATATGTATGGCACGTCCGGAAACTAATCAATAAGTTATGCAAAGTAATGTAAATACCTTATCCATGATCAACCTCATAACAATCAGCATCATATGAAATGCAATTTTGCTGAATCCTGTGTAGTTGGCATAGATGTTGGCAATGACCTATGAAAAGTTAGCATATATGATACAATGCATGCTAAAAATAGGCACATAAAAGGCTCCAATCGTGGTACAAAATGGCATAATACTACTATATGTGTGGCAGTGTATAACACATAATGGCTCACCTAATAGATATCCGTATCAGTCAATCAGCTTGTAAGCCCCCGCTGCCACTACACTGACATCGGTACAGGTATCAGCTGTAGCTAGGTGATAAAGGTATGGTGTCTGTGGTATACCTGCATATCTGTGCCTAGACCTGGGGTGGGGGTTGGGTGGCAGGGCTGTACAAGGCAAACCTTGGGATGCAAAGGCAGACGGTGCTAATGGTACCCGCCCGAGGCAGATAGCTTCGCTGCTTTGGGCTGGGTGACAGATGTGAGGTGATAGTTGCCAATTGTTTTCTGTTGAAGCTTTTTCTTTGTCTCTCTCTGTAGATCAATTAATACAAATATAGGTGTACTGGTACCAACTCACAAAGACATGCTGAGTCATGCAGCCAATGTGCTGACTGATAGTGAGTGGTACCAGACATCTAGGTATAGATCACATATCTAAGAATGCTTTTAGTTCTTGATGAGCACACCCCATACCACCTACCCTTGTCCAACGGAGGCGATCTAGGTAATGAATGGTCTATACAATACCATGTAGGGATACCTAGTCTAGTTGTATATTGAATTGAAATGGAGACACCACCAGTAATAAAACTACAATTTCTTCATCACACTAAATTGAAGGCTGGAGTATTGACTTTCGTACATGTATAAAAAGGGAGGATCGCAATTGTAAAGGTGACGGAGAAAATGTTAGGGATGTTTAACATTTCAAATGGCAGTTGGAGTTTTTTTAAAGGAAACTTGATTGTCCCTTGGCTAACTATGAAGGTCTGATACTCTTCATAGTGGCCTAAGTAGCCTTGCTGGGAATTGGCAGCAAATGCCAGCCGCGTGCGCGGGTAAGCCGGCTCCAGAAAGGGAACTTCCTTTTTTTATTGTGATGTGACAAAAGACAATGGTGGGCTAAATATGTTATCAACCAGCACAGGGGGTATCCGGGGATGGGGGTCTTTGTTTTCGTCTGAATAGACCAGCAGTGGATATTACTTTTTGAATTTAGTTTGTTGTCTAATGATATCAGTGGCTTTTTGATCCCCCTGTTTACTGCAGAGGGCCAGAGCCTGTTTTATGCCATGGCTAATATCGACGACACTATAGCTTAGTACTACTTACGCCGTATTCAATGGGGGGTGGAATACGATCCTCGCATATTCAGAGGTGCCATTTTAAAATTTATACAGAGCTAGCCGTTGGTGCCAAATGCTTTTAGTTTTGGTTAAAATGTTATGCACTTTAATTTTTCTATTTCAAATATGGCGGTTATTCTTAGATATAGATTAAACAATTCATAACATGATATTATTTGACTATTTCAGTCATTTATATTTGGTAAAATACTTTTAATAACCATATACCAAATTGGAAACTAAAAGTGCTTGGCACCAGCAGATAGCTCCGTATCACGTGATCTACTTCGTCAAGCAAGGTGTCATGGCAGATCAAAACAAACCGAGGCGACTCGACGCATTGAAAATAAGTAAATATGGCTGTTTTTCTTTATTCTAAATCAATTTAACCCTGTAGGGCCATGGCATAAATGCAAATGTCAACTCACAGTGAATAATTTTGCATCGTATTCACCTCGGTGAGGCCTGTCCGCATTCAACTCTGCCTATAAGGCGCCGTTGAATACGGACAGCCTCACCTTGGTGAATACGATGCAAAATTATTCACTGATCGTTGACATTTGCTTGTGTATCTTATTCATATCTTCAGTCCTCACGCACACAGCGAGAAAAGTCGTCTGGTACTGCGCATGCTGCTCAATGAAACTGAGAGTAAAAAGAGTGGGAGATTTTTATATTTCTCCGTCCACTCACAATGAAACCTGAGAACTAGCCTTTCTTCGCATGAGGATGGGACACTTGTGTTTTCATTGTCTTCTCAATGGAGCTTTTGCCAGTTGGATTGAGAAGAGATATGGTGCAATAATTTTCCCATTTGACGTCTCAATTATGTTCACTATAAGGGCATTAGCATATAAGGCCATGGAGGCCGCCATCTTGGTTAGGCCCCCGACTCCAGAGCAGAGCATTCTGGGTAAATTTCTTATCAACCTCTTGAACAATGATCAGTGATAAGATTGATAAGCTTTATCCTGCCCCTTATCTTAATCACCCACCCATTGTTTCAGGTGTGAAGTAAGGTGATAACGCTGATAGGGAGACAATGCCCTGATTGGCTCACCTGTGGTATTCAACAGAAATGTCAATGATGTATTGCTCTTTCATTGAAATTATTTAATCTATTTCTAGATCATCTACTTAAAGTTGTTGATATGGAGAATCCATACATATAATTTATAGAAAGATCCTATGGATAGTAATTAATTGGCAGGTTTTCAAACTAGGCTACACAAAGAAGCCAAATGATGAATTAGCCCCTGACTACATAAGCCACCTAGCTTATTTCCTTAGTACTAGCAATGTGCTAGTCCCGTATAGTGTGTATATATGCTTGTCCATAGATCAGTGATATCGATTTCACATTGTCACTAATTATTTGACATGTATGCGTGTCAGCTGGAGTGATTTATCACATTTCCCGCCCTGGTCTTAGGTGTTCTATTATTGGGCAAGGTATGAGTGCAATTATATTGGCAAAATGTTGACTCAGTACAGCCACCTATTCCTGCACTGAAAACCTACAAGATCCAAAACTCGTCAATACTGACGACTTTAGGTCCTCAGGTTGACGATACCTAAATCTACAGCTTTAGGTCGTCAAGGGGTCGTCATAGGTGAAGACTTTGGGTCGTCACTGACAACCTTAAGTCGTTACTTTTGGTGCCTTTTACAGCCATATTGTCCTGTGCAGAAATTATATACATTCTAGTACTGTTCTTAACAATTAACCAATGATATTGATTTTTTCTTTGTTTTGTAATGGATATCTTATTTCCTCACCCAAGTAGCAGGGTGAGTACAAGGTATTAGACAGTTAACCTTACAAACCACTACCCGGTTCCCCCAGGGCAAAACCATGGGGGCCCCACTCATGGGTCGGTACAGACTGGGTCAGACGGCACCCAGAGACCAAGACATAGGTAACTTAGTTAGCAACAGTACCACAGGTGTCTGTACACAATAAATGCAGAGCAATAAACCCATACATTTAGAGTGCACACACACCAGGGCATGTTGAACCTAGTCAAGGAAACGATTACACTGGGACGCACACTTAGGTCTGCGACGTGCACCAACACCATAAGCCCGAACTGGAGGTAGTTTCCCACAAAGAGTGCACTAATAAAAGGGACCCTAAGTGGGACAGTAAGTAAGGTTGACTTACCAGGGGAGATGTAGTGAAATGAGATGAGATGAGGTATGGTCCGGTAGAGAGTGAAGTGATGAAAACCACTGGTGGAAGGTCCGGGTCCGTGAAATGCAAGATGGCAGCCATGGCCGTCACCATGCCGGGGCCAAGTCACCACCGACCAGAGGCCACTGGACCCTGCAGTGCCCACCAGGTTGACGTGGACCTGCGGGGGACAGACCAGCCAGAGCCGGCCCAGACTGGACAGGGGGTTGGCACCCCCTACCAGACCAGGGTAGCCGGTCCCGCCAGGTGCCGGGGCGACCAGAAGGGGGGGACACCTCATGGTGCCCCGCTGCGCCCTTCCAGTATGCCACCCGCCAGTCAAGTGACTCTCAATAGATATGGACTTATAACCCAGTCCTATCCATAAGAGAGGTGTCATTAGCAGAACGATATATTTCCCTTTCTACATTTCCATTTAAACATTTCCATCTTTTTACAGGTATATCTTTATCAAATTCAGTTAGACTTTCCCTTTCATAGTAACAATATAATCAGAACAATATATATTTATGAGACTATATACAACCCACTATACATCATTTGTATCATAGAAGTGCATAGTGGGGACCTCTTATGGCACACACACAAACTAGTAGGAAAAGCCAGGTTCCTCAGTATGACGACTTAGGGTAGTCTTGAAGGCCTGATGACCCTCTGACTACCCTAAACTCGTCATATATGACGACTTTCTAGTGGCGGTGGGTTTTCAGTGTGAATGCATCTATTGTATATAAAATGCAGTCTGGTGTAGTTGAAAATTACTTAAACTATCAATAATCCCCATTAATGGTTATTAACAATAGCCCCGCACGACCTAGCAACACAGCTACACTGTAAAAAGCAAATGGATTCTCGTTAAAGTAAACAGGGGACCACCGTAATTGAAAAGTATTGCACCAGTGTAGTTAATACAAGAAGCCCCGGGTGGCAGTATGGTGGTACACAAATGTACAAGGAATCTCTGTGAAAATGACAATGGATCTCCGGCAACTTTGAGACAAGGAATGCCCCATTATTTCAACAAAGTTTTTTTTTAAAGAATAGTTGGAAAATTAATAAGTCAAAATAAAAGACATAAATGTCCTTTTTTACACTGCTTTGGACATCAGGTCTGACATCTGTGTGGTCTGACATCTAAGTGGACCAAGAACCTTACATATGGAAGCAATACTCAATAGAGGCCAAAGTGTACATGCTGTTGGCCAACTTATTGCACGCTTTCCAACACCTACTGCAGTGGTTTCCCTCTAGGTTTCTTACAGATTTGTGGCCACATTGTACCTACAGCTAAAGCTGGAGGCATCGGGGAGGGGGTGGGGGAGCGTAGAGTGAGAGAAGGATAAGAGTAGGGGGCGGGCTGACAGCGTTGTCCACGTGTTCGCGCGGTGAGGGGCCTTCCCGTGCCTGCAGGACACTCGATGGTGTGGAAGAGGAGTGCTGGAAAGGCAATCAGGACCGCTGCAGGAGCACTACCTCAGGGGGTGCTGGAGGGTGGGAAGAAATGGGGAGGTGGTGGTTAGTTTGTGTGGGGGGGGGCATGGGTGAGGTGGTAGCCATACAGCCGCCATTAGAGCGTAAATAGACATAATTTACCCGGACAGAGTGACAGATATGAGCGGGTGCAGTGGGTGGTAACGGAGGTGTAGTTTTGGGTTGGCAGAGGGGGTTCAGATAAGGGAGATAGGGGACTGTCAGACCGTTCTATTAGACAGGTGAGTGAGCAGCACAAGCACAAAACTGATTGCACTGAGGTGTATGTATGGATGTACAACCGTATAGAATGTCAAATACATTGATATTACATTGCAAGAGCTAGAACACTGCTAGATTACATGCTAATGATGTCAAATTCAGATATAATTCTCTGTCTGCAACTATAATCCTGTAGCAATTTTAAAATGTAGAGATGCTCTATCAAACGGCGGTTATAATATGTCAGTATTGAAACCAACGAGCTCCAAAGTCCAATAGTAACAGAATGGTGAGCGGATGTCGGGGTGTTCTAGCCTAGGGCGGGGTTTTACAGAGAAGGGTCTGGAGGAGGATAGAGAGAGATTGAAGAATGGATTTCCGGTAGAGATGTTGAGAACAGGAGAAGGGATTTTACATCGTAGCCGTAAAAGTCACAGAAGGGAAAAGACATATTCAAGTAGATAAATGCTAGAAGTAACAGACAAAACCGAAAGGAATAAATGTTATCAACTAGAACAGACAGACAGTTAGGGAGCGGTCAGGGCTAACTTAATAGGAGCAGTTTTGATCGCATTTAGGGGTATAGCATTTGAGAAGACTGGCTATTGGACCGTCTATGGAGAGAGTAAGGGGAGGGGGTCTAGCTATGTTTGTTAGGTTAGTGAGGACTGAAAAAAGGGAGGGTGAAGGCCAAGGCGTGGTGCAGATGTGCCCTTTTCTGCTAGTCGTCGACATGCTAGTCAATATTCAGGGGAGGCTTTGGGGTGTGCCAGGTTGCGACCAGAGGCTGCTGACAGTTGGAAGCAAAGTAAGGGACAGATGTAGGACCGACGAACCAAATCCTGGACACCATGAAAGGACCTGTCAAAATGTACCAAAGCTTGATGAGGCCATTGAGGCACTGGTTCAGACCTCGGCAAGGGCAATGGCTTGATTTGCCATTACATTGTAGTACGACCAACATTATTACGTGAGAAACTTAAGCTTGACGTACCTATTCCTCCCTTGTATTTTGTCTCTCTTCAATCTGTCTCATCCTTTCAGTACCTTTCCAGCCTATCACATTCTACATTTCTAGAACAGTATATGAGTGTTAATGTGATGATACTATAGAAGTGATGCCTTGCCAATCAATGTAAGGCTTTACTTAAGCTACCGAATTAGAAGAAATGTCAATTATGGAGGTGTAGGAATGAATACAGATCACCAGGCATGTTAGATATTTTGAACACCATACTAACGACGCTCCCACAAATTAGACCACAATCATCCCTTTTCAAATGAATAATTAGATCGCTGAAGGTTATAGCATTAATTAGAGACCAGCACCCAACCCGGACTTCTTCTGCTCTTTATATTCCATAATGCCACTTTCCATACTGGCTTTGACATCCTCTCCATACTTTGTCTAACCAAGACAGATGAAAGTGGCCCTGGTAAATACAACACTATTCTTTTGCTGTTGACATTAGTGTTATGATCAGTATAGTTGATGGCGGGAGTCTGGCCACCTCACAGTCACTCTAATGCATCTACAGAGGTGCTGCCCAAGGCCCTTGGCCCCCTGCCGGCACCTCCTCTCTTTGATCTCTCATCTACTAACACACCGTCGTAGGTGTGTGACTGCTATAGGTAATGACCATTTAATCCAAGTGCCACCAACTTTGTACATCTTGGGAGTGGAGGCGTGCTAGTATATATCATAATGGCATACCTTGAACAAGGATCTTACAGGTAAACCAAAAGGGTGAAGAGCATAAACCAAAATCTTGGGAGCTTACCTGGTGCATATTACATGTCATAGGTGTGTATTGCCTTGAGCCCCTCAGGTGCAGGAGTAATGAAAGGTGAGCTGCTCAGCCCCTCCCTCCAACACCAACTCACTCTACCTACTCCTCAGTAGCAGTGTAGACTCCGTGTTGTGAAAGTTTGAGGACCAGTCCAAAATGTATACGTGTATGCTGATGTCCATAGGTTGTAGTGACTCTTTTCATGACCTGGAGTTACTCAGGTTTACAAGAGGCGTGAGGGAGCAACTCACAATGTGTGGCATGGTGCGCTCTGAGCTGTTGTGAGTAGTTGTAGTCGTGCGCGGGCCGGGCGTCGCGCCCACTGCCGGTGGTAGCTGTGGTGGTGGTGGTTGTGCAGAGCACACACAAGAGGAGAAAAGGCACAGAGACCAGAGTGTGTGTCTGATGGGGAGGGGAGAGGGCAGGGGGAGTGACTGGGGGCAGCAAGGGCAGGAGAAGGAGGCAGGCGGACACCACGTGTATACATGCAGGCCACACACCGCCAACGTATGACCGCACCCCACACTACGACTCTCACCATGTCTCACAAGGTGGCGCTGGCGTTTACTTCCCCTACTCCGTACTGTGATTACTGCATGCTTGCCTATAGCTACTCAGGTGTTTAACCATTAACATTGTGTAATTATGGAGAAGCATATATGTCCTTCGACGGTCAATTGCTCTCCTTTCGCTTTACCATTGTATATAGCGTCTTTTAATCTTTACAGACCCTTGTCGTACCTAGGTAAACCTCTCGGGACTCCCTAGCCCACTTAAAAGGGTCCATACCTTCTCTTTGCTATCCCCTCAGGATGTTTGTGGTGCACATATGCGCGGGCACTGACACATTCATTCCTCTGAAAATATAATAATGTTATTCACGCCATGAATATGACCTTAGCTAGGCACTTACCTATCCCCAGTGCATGGTTCTGCTGCAGTGGAGGTGTGAAACTGTGATAAAGCTGAAACTGGAGAGTGCTAAACTCTCCTTTTTTGCAAGCTCATTGTGTAGCTATTTATTGGGGGATCTTAACAAACATGGGCTCATTTTAAAGGTATTGATTAGGGGTTTAATAAGAATCTATTTGAGAAATAATTGATTCAGATAAACATCCCATTCTCCCCAAGTGAAGTTACCCCATAACTTTGAAATCATTTTTTGGCATAAAGGCCAAATCTCACATAAAAGAGAATAGTTCCCACACTTTCTACAGAAAAAAATGGTTTAGAAACTGTCTAGGTTTTTTCATTTCATAGGAGAACAGGATGTTTGCCAGACCCCAACAAAATTTTAGGGTGCCATTCGCTATCACCCTTCCACCAGCTTCTCCATGTTAGGTCCTTGTCTGTTTGCTAGAATCCAATCCTATGTATATCATTTATATAGCAATGGATAGAGCTGATAAAAATAAGTGGATTTACTTTTTAAATGAAGTCTTTACATCAATTTAAAGGGAAATTATGACCGATTAAACATCTCATATCAACTCCATAATTTTGCGCCAATTCTGTGAGATCGCTAAACCGCAGATGATATTAGGTCAAGATAAAATCCCTTTAAATTGTTAAATTTTGATATGATACATTGATTTTCAACCTTTTATGGGGAACTCTTCCATACATGAAAAGAAAATAGTCCAAAATAATGATTTAAGAGATGTAGCCACTCCTGTATCAGATATGCTTGATCACAAATCTGGGCCCTATTTAAACTCCTTACAGTGGCAGAATTTTGGGTTCGATTTGGGGTCTTTGATCATTCATAACTTCCCTTATACTTGGCATAAAGACTTCATTTAAACAGCAAATCCATTTCTTTTGATGAGATCTATCCATCGCTTAAAAGATAAATTGCATGGGACAAAGTCTTGAAAACTAGGTAAGTGCCTACCTTAGCTGTCGAAATGGCGTTAAACATCTATTACTCACTCACTCAGGTATACCTCAATTCAAGGAGACCAATGATAGATAGATAGATAGATAGATAGATAGATAGAGAGAGAGAGAGAGAGAGAGAGAGAGAGAGAGAGTAGACAGAGAGAGAGACATAGACATAGAGGTTGAGAAGGGGGTAAGTTAGGGGGCGGGGCGTATCACAAGTGGCATTGAGTAACCATACATGGTTTATAGGTAACAACTACAGCATGTCACACATATAAACAGGTTCAGTACTAACCTGTTTCTTAGTACACCCTGAGATTGAATGATATTCCCTGGATCATGGTGTGTGCTAAGAACTCATACCCTTGTTTATCTTCAAATTTCTCTAACTTTCTTATCATAGTACATGATTCTGATGTCACCATAGGTAGAAAAGGTCTATATTTTACTTATACACCTTTTTACAGGACTAAAATCGGAATATTTTCTGAGAAATGACTATAATTATTTACAATCTTTCCCCCAGTCTTGCTAAACTAAAATTGATTGGCTAATTTTTTGTTTAATTGGCTGATAAATATGAACCTGCAAGATTAAAGAATAGACAAATGCCTACAAATTGATGTTTTCATTTACGCTAAGTGGTGTTTAATAAGGGAGTAAATGTATCATTTAATGTAAATATAAGTACCAAATGATGAGTGGTTTCACCATCACACCTTCGACCCCAATAATGTATGCACAGGTAGGTGTCATGGTCCCAGTGACCAGGGCTCTGATTGGCCCATACACCTGCAGAGGTGAGTGTCATGGTCTAGTGCACAAACAAGTGTACTAAGATCCCAGTACATCCTAAGACTGTGCATGGTAGCAGTATCGTAGTACAGACTGTTGTACTATGATCCTGGTGTGTCCTAACAAGATATCCCCGTCCCCAACCTGATAAAGTATTGTGTACTGCTTGACCCCCTGACACCACACACCGAGGACTGCCTTGTGTACACCATGTCCCCTGTGGTATCATATTGGATGGGGAAGTTAGGGCATTCATGTACGGACTACACAACCGGATTCCCACTGGTAAATATATAGCAATACAGTTTAGCAAAATACCAGTATATCCTATTACAGGAGCAGTTTACCTAAATGTAGGAACAGTCCTTTCGTGCAAGAACTGTACATCCTCACGGTGAAGCAGCATACCTTAGTGTAAGATCGTCCAGTAGTACTCTGTACGTAGGACACCTGACCACTGGCCCAAAGTTAATCCGAGGAAATTGGGGCAATCGGTGAGGCAAAACCCAGGGGATATTTGTGGTGCTGAATCGGCAAGATTGAGATGGGGAGTAGGCCATGAGGCCTCTGTTTTAACAGAGTCAGAAGGAGGATGTGTGACATAACAAAGAGGATGTCAGCCTCCTCAGGGGGCTTGTATTATCTGCCATGTCATGACGTGCCAAGCTGAAAGAATAACCTGCTGGATGAAGCCAATGCCTCCAGCCATGCCTCCAGGGCAAGACAAAGAGATAATCACCTGGCCATGGGGGTGAGCGGTTTTTAATGCTGTGGGATCGCAGTTTACTTGCTATTGGTACCAATATGGTTTGGAATAACAGGGAAAGACGGTGTCACAATAAAGATAAATGTGGAGTAAATATCTTAGCCTTTTCAGGACAGAGAGGTGACTAAATTTGTTGACAGCCAAAATTTAAAGCATGTTCTATAGCTCGGGATTACCAGAACCCCAATTTGTTGCCAAATACAGTGGCTCAGGAGGGCCAAAATTTAGAAATGAAAAACAAAATGAAAATGCAATGAAAAAAGAAAAAATCAAATTGCAAATTCAAAGAAGAATGAAAAACAATTATCTAAAAATGCAATGAAAATCAAAAATCTAGTACCATTCACAAAGGTCAATGAAGAATGTAAAACAAAAAATCAAATGAAAATCAAAAATCATATTCCAGTCACAAAATCAATTCACATTGTCAAACGCAAAGTCAATAGTCAATGAAAAATGAAAACTCAATCACCATCTCGTTGCTGTCAACTGTCAATCCTCATGGTCCAACTTGTGACAGGTATCTTCTAACATATGGGAGTGTGTGAGAAGGGATGGAGAGTGTGAGTAGGGGAATGGGGGGAGTGAGTGAGTAGGGGAATGAGGGGGAATGGGTGAGTAGGGGAATGAGGGGGGGGGGTCAGTAGGGGAATAAGAGAGGGGCCAAGTAGGGGAATGAGGGGAGGGGTTGAGTAGGGGAACGAGGGAACTCACTCCCTCCCCTCATTCCCCTACAGACACACTCCCATCATTCCCTTACTCATCCCTCCTCTCATTCCTCTCCTCCCCCACTCCCTCATCCCCCTACTGACACACTCCCCTCATTCCCCTACTCACCCACTATTCCCTACTTTCAAACTCCCCTCATTCCCCTATTCACCGACCTCACCCATTTCCCTACTCGCCCCCTCCCCTCATTCCCCTACTCCTTCACTCCCCCACCCCTACTTACTCCCCTTATCACCCACCCCTCTCATTCCCTTACTTGCCCCCTCTCTCAGTTCCCTACTGACCCACTCCCCTCATCCCCCTACTGACCCACTCCCCCATTCCCCTACTCACAGTCTCTATCCCTCCTCACACACTCCTCAATGTTAAAAGATACCTGTCACAAGTTGGGCCATGAGGATTGACAGTTGACAGCAACCAGATGGTGATTGAGTTTTCATTTTTCATTGACTATTGACATTGCATTTGACTATGTGAATTGACAGTTGACAGCAACCAGATGGTAATTGAGTTTTCATTTTTCATTGACTATTGACTTTGTGTTTGACAATGTGAATTTACTTTGTGAATGGAATATGAGTATTGATTTTTATTTCAATTTTGACTTTTTTGTTTTTCATTCTTCTTTGACTTTTTGAATGGTATTTGATTTTTAATTTTCATTTCAATTTTGAATTTTTGCTTTTCATTCTTCATTGTCTTAGTGAATGATATTTGATTTTTATTGCACTTTTAAATAATTGTTTTTCATTCTTCATTGAATTTGCAATTTGATTTTTCTATTTTTTTGCATTTTCATTGTGTTTTTCATTTCTAAATTTTCGTCCTCCTGGGCCACTGTAGCCAAAAGACCCATTAGGCCCACCTTGGTGTTGCATTTTGGCAACATTCGCCTGGAATATGTTAACTTAATTTGCCTCCAGATAGTTTTAGTGAATTGGACATTGCGATGTGCATCAACTATCCTACTTCAAAGCTAATAACTGTCTAATCATTGGTCGGTAAGTATAAGCTGATAAGGCTAGGTACGGAGGTTAATGATGCGATTAATTATGGAATGGTTACCCAATGAGAGAGGTAATGGTAAGACAATAATCTATGCGACGCATTAAGATAAGGTATGCTACCAAGCTTAGTGGTGATATTGGGTTTACCATAATTAGGAGTACTTCATTTCAAGGATACATTATTGTAAATAGTCGCTGAAACCAAGAATATATTGGCAAAGATCGTGGGGTGAGGTAGATGCCTTTATTCAGAATGCATATAAAGGAAAACTGGGTAGCAGTAACACCCAGGCTCATGCATCTACATACATAGCATTACTTTATCGAATCTGATGCAATTATCAGATGGATAAGGCTAAGGTGCTCCCCTACCAAAATCCTTATCCTAGGAGAGAAAAAATCGAATCAACTGATACAGGGTAAAAAACAAAGACCATTACCTATAATAACCTCACTCCTTTCTAAATATAGAGAAATATTGATGGCTTCCATTGTTTACCAACAACACTTCCCATATACCCTGGAACAGTTACATCAGAACTTCTTTTCTCTGAGATCTTTTGTGAGCGGTCACCAAGAATGGATGCTTCACGTGGGTTGTGGGGATCATCTGTTCTGCTCGGCCACCTAGGTTTGGTACCACACGCGTTGGTTGGACACTGAGTGAGGACATCGGTAGTGAGTAATTAGAGAAGGTGGTCGTCCCCAACGACCTCGGGGGCCCTTTTCTCTATGTCAAATGGTAGAAAAATTCCATTCACAAATGCACTAAAAGCCGCGATTCAATGAAATGTGAAAGTATAGCTCTTGAAAGATATACTGTTAACGCATTTTAGGAAAAAGAATTATTAAGGGTCCCCGAGGTCCTCATTGCCATGGTGTTTCTTACGAAAACCAAATGACAATTGGGAAACACACCCCAGACCTCTGTACACCACCTTACATTACTGTTTACCTTGACTTAAAACCGAGAGATTATGACACTCCTCTTACCTACTGGAGAGATATTGAGTGAATGTTACACCATTTCATGCCAAGTCAGTAATTTGTATGGCTTAGGGGCTCGTATAAAATTTCATATGCATTTTTCCATTTAACAACGTGTATGATACAGTCTACAGTATTGTAGGGTCTGTGAAGGACAAGGCTCTCACTTGGGGATAACATAATTCTAAATTTGTAACGCATACGATATCGTTATCGCATTATCCCCTCCCCCGCTCTCCTTTCAGTGTACTTTATTTTAGATACAGATTGGATAGTGGTTGTGGACCACTCATGGTTTTATAAATGACATTGGCAGGTCTACTATTGCGCCCCTCTCCGATGTCAACGGCTCATCAGCCAGGTCCCGTACATTCCGCAGTTGATGTTATTGATCCGGGATCGCCCCCTAGTGGGCTGATCAATGACTATTAGTTAGGTCCGCCTCTGCTGTTTGTGCTTAGTGTCCCCTCCATACACCTCCAGCCCATTGCCCTTAACCCGCAACCAACTACTTTCTCTCAGTCCTGGAGTTGGCCTCATAGTATGGGGGGGGGTGTGTGTGAGACTGTAATGGGCTGTGACTGTTGCCTAGACACCAGGGTGTCTTCTCACGGCACAGCAGGGGTGAAGCCAACTCGAAACGATCAAGACTCCCCTCCCCCATCTTACATGTACACCTCCGCCCCTTTCAGTGTTGAAAAAGGTCACATGTTGAGGGGAGCGGTAAAGGATGGGACATGGAAGGTAATGGGAAATGGTACCAGTTTACTCTCTTGATCTAAATACTGGGATTTGTCTAATCCCAATTACGGTCATTGTCATGCAACAGCACGCAGAAGTGATTCTTAGACTCAGTGGGATTCTTAGACTCAGTGGGGGTAATATAGCCAATTCAATAAGATCTATGTTCAATGAAATGCATACGTTTCAATGTGACGAACTTTTATTTGCTTTTCTGGCAGGGTCTGGTTTAAATCTTTCCTCACACAACTAAGTTGAGGCCATGATTGTATGGAATTAAGCAAGGGTGTCTACTGGTATCATCAATGCCTGTTTGAGGAGGCCAGACATCAGAGGGGAAAGGTTAATGTACGTGTAATGATAACATTGAAGTAGTTCATGGCGTTGATCAAATATATATTTTAACTACAAGTACTGATACACTATTCTTCCGTAATGAGAACATTGCAATGTATATCTACGTCCTTTAAATTTGTACAAAATACCGTGGCCTCGATTTCATAAATAGAAAAGTAATATTAAAGATGGTTAGGAACTACTTCTTTGAGACATCAAAGTTGTCATAAATGACATATTAAAAATTGTGACCAGGTGAGGGAAAACATGCCTCCTGGGTGGAAATGGCTTTTTAAGGTTTAAGTCATGGGCTTTAAAATGAGATATCTTGAGCTAAAATATCCCCGGTAGTTTTGCTGTAATTGCTTGTCAAACATAGGTTTGTGTGTACAAATGAAAATAGGAAATAAGCTCTTAATGCATTATATCCTATCATAAACACTAAAAATGCAAAGAAATACAGTTTTGTGGAAAAATAACCAAAGAAATGTGATGTTTTTGTCATAAAATTGGTTCTAGAGGGAATTTTTGAGTTCTGTTTTCGGTTCTGGGTTCCTGAAGGAATTTCAAAATGAGTTTGTGGCAAAAATTCAAAATTGGAATTGGGGAGTGGTTTCCATGGCAACCATAAATGGCCTTATCTACCAATTTTCTATGTTTCCATGGCAACCAACATTCCAAAAATGGAACATTTTCAGTGGAGATGGAACGATTTTAAGCATACCACTGGATTCCTTATAAAAAAATGGTCTAAAGCTTTTTTTAGCATATTTGTCAGTGTTTTACCCATATTCTGCCCCCTGGTGGCCAAAACCAGTACTTAAAATCCCCCCTGGAGGCACGTTCTTCCCCGTTGGGCCACATTTGTATTGATAAACCTATTTGCTAATAATCTAGAGACATTTTGTAAACTTTCACTGCTCACAGACCCAAGAAAATGCATACAATAGTGGTCATGTGAAGAGGTTCCATTGTCCCCATAGATAATAACATTTTGTAACATCGTCTGGGTTGAAGGAGCCCCTAGAAGGAATTAGGGAGGGTTCCCACACTTTCTCTGAGCATAACATATACTATCCTTCTGGTATCATAACCACCAGAATGTTTTAAAATTTCCCACAAACATTTATAGGCACATTATCAACATAAATAAATGGAAAACAGAAAATCGACCCGGGCAATATAAGGTGAGAGACTGGCTTGCAAATGCAAGAAATATACGGCATCTATGCTGTAAAAGATGTATGTTGCAGGAACACACTAAATCGTTACACACATAGATATTCAACTCACTTTTAACATTTTACTCACTTTCTGGACATTAACACACATATTCTAACACACATACACACTCTATCCTGAAATGTGTTTAGATCCTGAAAAGTGTGTTTAATCAACACACATTTTATTAATCCTTTGCTATACACACATGCCAGCTCAGTCTTAAGTGGCATTACGCAACAGATTAACTACCCCCCCCCCACCTGACCAAAGGTCTGTTTTAACAGTTACATACAGTCAGTTTGAATCTGAACCTGCTGGAGAGAGGAGTGTCTTTACTTATATGCTATATGTCTGGTAAGTAATTTTATATATTATCCTCTTAAAAATGATTGAAATGCAAGTTGTAGTACAATATGCATGTACATTGTAGTAATTCATAGCAATACAATGTCATTTATATAAAGGAATAATTTTCCATTAAAGGCTTTATGACTATGTAACATGTTGTGTACCATCCAGTGAGTATCTTTCATGTTGTACAAAGTGATCTATTATATAAATACATGTAGTATATCCTCATCATTTTTTTTTCTCTTCAGATAATTGCTTCTTCCAATGCCTTCAGGTACCCACATGGACTTACGAAGAGTAAGTTATCAGGAACTAGCAAGTGGGGATATTCTACATTTTGAAATGTTGATATCATTATAGTACAATGTATACATGGCATGTACAGTTCAATGGAGGCTTTATATAGACATCCTTGTGAGTTCTCAAAAAGAAATTAATGAATTAATCATGGAGTATTCTAATGAACTATCAATCACTCCTGTGGCATTCTTGTCATGACTACTGTTTTATTGAAGGCCCCCTCGTTACATGTTATCAATAAATCCAAGTTCCAAACAAAAATCTTTCCCTCCCTGGTACTTGAAGCCAGCCATAGTGTGTGTACACAAGGCGAAAAAAATATTCGCCGGGACTGGGACTCGTCCCGCCTACCTCTAGCAGCTGAGCGCAATGTGCTAACCACTAGACCACGGGGCCGCTTCTGGTGGCATTCTAACCAATAGACCAGCGGTACACACACCTCAGCGCCCAGCAGCCGTTGGTTTGGTTGGATGTGAAAAGAAAAAGGTTTGCCCGGACCGGGACTCGTCCTGCCTATCATATCAACACCTGGTTCTAACCAAGCATTTCTCATCAGTCCCTGTGGCGCACTGCATAGGGAGTTGGATTTGGGATAGGAGACTGTAGGTTTGAGCCCTACCCTGGCAGTGAAAATTTCATAGGTTTTAACATGTAACATATGACATGTAAGGACATGTAAGGAGGCATGTTATCCATAGATAACATGCCTCCTTACATGGATAACATGCTTCCTTACATGGATAACATGCCTCCTTTCAAAAGTCATGCTGCATGCATCATGGTGTGCAATATCGACAGGTATGTGCATGGGAATATCCAAAAAAAGCACCCAAAATCACAGAAGGCGTGTAATAACTTTGTATAACATGTTCCTTTGCTCTTCACCTTAAACATTAATCCTTTGTTTTCTTAATATTTCAGGTCAGAATTTGTGCACCATTCATTTATCATGGCTCAGAGAAGAACTGTATAGTGATGGACTGGCTTTAAATGCAAGAGCCTGGAATAACTTAACAGACAAACTGAAGTGATGATAAATGTTGAAAAATAAACATACCCCCCCCCCCACTAACACTGCCTCCCCCCACCCTCCCCCCTCCTCAAAGTTTAACACACACTTATCTCCACACACTTTATGTTTACACTCTTTTGATGTCAACACACTTTTTCTGTCAACACACTTCTGAGAGTTACACACTTTCTAACACACTTTTGAGTTAAGTGTGTTGTGTGTTGAAAATAATAAGTGAGTAAAAATGTGCTGCAAATAAGCGTGTTACAAAGTGTGTTAACTCAACACACATTTGTTGCAGTGATATTGCCCATGAGGCCAGACGTTGCAGCAAATTATAGACTGGCGAGAGTCGAACTGGTCATTGTTCAATAACGCTTGACGGTAATCCGTTTATAGGCATAGATCTAGCAACTGCCAGACACTGCAATGTCTGCCAGAAGTAACCTATGATAGAATCCTGGTCAGTAGTATAGTATGTATCGGAACAGGACTATAGCTAATCTAAGGATATAACTCACTGGGCATGTAGCCAATCAGAGGCCTCCATTTGGTCACGTGACCTGTGACGTCACTGGACCCCGTGGTGCATGCCCATATATAGTCATGTGTCCTTGACCTCATTTGCATGATAGGCCATGCCTCCATTTGGTCACATGACCTTTGACGTCACTGGACCCCCGTGTGCACACCCATATATGGTCATGTGATCTCGACCTTGACCTAGTAAGGGGTGTGCATACCCATATATGGTCATGTGACCTTGAGCTCGACCTAATTAGGGGATTACCCCGGTCACGTGACCCCTCATTTTGCATAATAGACCACGCCCCCTTGACCTATTTAGGGGAACAGGACTATAGCTTACTACAGGATGCAGCCAATCAGAGGCCTGCATTTGGTCACGTGAACTGTGGGTGCATGCCAATATATGGTCATGTGATCTTGAGCTCGACCTAATTAGTGGTGTGCATGCCCATATATGGTCATATGCTCCATTTGGTCACGTGGCCTGGTGGTGAGTTCCTTATTTGGAAAATAGGCCATGCCCCCTTTGGTCATGAGGTCATTGTGTGTGCAACATGCTAAGGGGAAATAAAATAAATGCTACTTTTCTTTCACGTTAGCTGTGAAAAACATGTCAAACTCTGAGTGTACGGTGAGAATGCAAAGTATGAAGGGTATATATGTCTGTTGCTCTAGTCTAAATGACACAACTTCTTTTTTTTTGCGTCTTGTACACTTCATCATCAACAATGATTTCTAGGATGCCTGTTGGTGAGGTTAAAGCTTTTCCAATGGATTTAGGTTCTTTTCAGTAAGTATTTACCTTGTTTACCATTATAACCATATTTTATAACCTTGAACCTGTAGAGGAAAGGTCACATGTGTGGTAAGGTAATTTTCTATTAATTAGAGTTATGAGATATTATGTATGTTTAATAATGACAAAAATAATTTGTATCAATACATTTATTTTCAAATATTCATGTTGACTCATGTTATTCAGGTCGATGGGTAAAAATATATCCAAAAAAGCGGACACAATGCATCAGTATAGAGTATGCATTAACGACTACATAACACCTCAATACTTTCTCAAGATGTCAAACTGTTTGGAGGCCGTAATGATAGCCAAGAGGGAGAGAGCTAAAGCATCAATGGTTACTACAATTGTAAAACAACCAACAGCCAGGTTATTAACCCAGATAACCCTAAAGTGGCAATTCTTGTCATAGAGTGATAAAAATTGATTAGTAGACTAATATATGACCAAATATGCCCTGTTCTAAATTTCAGACATTTATCTGCACCGTGTCTAGAGATATGTGGGATTGCTTACATGTAGGACAGTAGGACTTAGGACTACTGTCTTTTGAAATTTGTGTTCTTTTGGTTGCCATGGAAACCACAATTTCTGTACAAGAGTGCCGGAAACTGACAAAAAAGCTTATATATGGCCATTTATGCCATTCAAAAAATTTCAATGCTTTAGCCATAGCGGATCCAGAGATCAGCACCATCCTACATGTAGGACAGTAGGACTTTGGGCGTCTGTCTCCTCTGAAAAGGTCCAAATCTTTACCAGAGGGTAATTTTCTAGGTAGTAGGTATTTTGGGACATGTGTGTAATGTCATAAAAGTACCTAAGAATACCCGTATGGAGCATTTTTGGAAGCCTTGGGCCTAAAACTATACGATGCAACATTTTACTTCCATATCTGTTAAGTTTACTTGTAGATATAGACCTCTTCCCATAATGTCACTTAGGCGTCCTACATGTAGGACAGTAGGGCTATCCGACACTTGTCATTATTTACTACACAGGGAGTTTAATAGGACAGTAAAAGATGAATGTTACGGATGTAAAAACCATTAGTCGGAGGTTAAATATCATGGGAGCTACTCCGACAAGGAAGAACTTATTTCTATGTATGGAAAATGGGTATTTTCCAGGATGCCTGTCGGTTTTAATTGGAATGAATTTACAAGGTTGTGTGCCATATTTGATGTTGTCAATACCCTGAGTGTGAAAGAACTGATAACATATCTTCTCAATATGGATTATAGACGTGTATTGGCTGACAAAAGCAAGACCTTTCCAGTAGAAATTCTATAATATAACTGTGAACAAAGTAAAAAAAATGTTGAAATTTGTTATTTGTACTCATAATAATATTCATCCTAAGAAAATCACTAGATAACTAATGAGGGAGTAGTGTATATTGAACTATTTTTCTACCTATGAAATGACACTCGAATAAATGTGTTGAAAAAAGAGACTTGGATAAAGATATCAAGGGGTGCATGACCACCAAGGGGTGGTTTATTATGTTAATGAGAATTTTCATAAATAAAAAATTACAACTTATTTTATTTTACCTTTATTTTTTTTTTAATAAAAAATTAAAAGGATAAAAGTGGTGATGGTGTTGGATAAAAGAGGGTGAAGCGAGCAAGTGGTGCCTCATCTAAAGTAAACTTTTGATAAAAGACAACAAAAATAGAGACCATTTGTTAGCATAGAACAGCTGATATGTTTCACAAGTTTGGTCTCGGTCAATACAGAAAAGATAAAGGTTAAATTCGTATTTGATTAACTTGACAAACACAATACATAGAGCTCTATACATCTAGACAAGGCACGGGCTTGGTTACCAGGGACGCTTTGGTTAGTTCATGGGTAACACACTAGGTGGCGACACTGCACTAGCGCTGTGCTGTCATGGCGAGATCGAGTATCAATTTATGCTGTATAAGCTTGAGTTATTGCTCAGAAGTGCTCCCACCTTTGTTTCTGGGAGTATATGGGTACATAACTGGATTTGGGTAATGAATGGATATTGTTGCTTGAAACCACGGGTCGAAAAAGTTAAATTTTGAAAAGGTCGAAAAATATGCCGAAAGTTTGGAGTGCAATGCACGGGTCAGTGCACTATAAAAAGAAATTTTTTTAGACATTATGTAATAGCCAACCATGGAGGTTTTTGAGTTTGAGCACGTTTTTTTCCAAATGGCGTTGTCCTCCACCTCACGGTGATCATGACGGACGGAAGGTGGGTCTCAAATTCGGAATTTTAAATCAATTTTGTGTTTGGTTTGCAGTTCTAAAGAGAAAGATTTGTTTTTTATTTCCAGCATTATGCAAATCCAGTTCGCTGTAGTGAACCTGGGAGATCAAAACGGCTTCTAAGGTAGGTAAAAGTTTACCGAGCAAAAAGTCGTGTAAACACATGTCAATATTGTTGTTATGACGCATGCAACAGTTTAGGGCGTCACCAAATGGCTGGTTACCATGGTGACGGCCGTGACGGATGTCAGTTTCGATACATCGATGCATATTCAAGATGGCGCCGGGCTGACCCGACTGGCTGGAAAAGTCCAACCAGACACTGTGGCTGGCGTTCTTTGGATAAGTAAAGGTGCATAACATGTTAGCTGAACTTATCTACTGTTGTCACTTGATGTTGTCGTGGGTGGATAAGTGGTTACGGGGAGAACTGATATGTTATTGAGACTTGGGGTGTAAGTGGGGGGCCCTAGGAAGGGGGGCAAAAGGTCCTGTAGGGGGATGGTGTTGTGGGATGGGAAAAGGGAAATCCCCTGATCAGCTTCATCACCGACCTATCCGGTGCTGTGTCCGACGCAGGGCCGAGGACGATCATCACATGAATCTAAACTAGATCTTGGGATTTATGAAAAAAAAAGAAGGAAAACTCACCATCAAAAGTGTCAGTGCCCCTCTCAGCCAATGTAGGATCAAACAGGAGGGATTTATCCTTTGGTGGTTTGAGAAGAAAGACCCATTTCCTTGGATCATTTTCTCCATCATTGAGCGTCAAAATGGCGGACGAAAGGTGTGGTCAATAACCAATCATGGTTGACGTTCTTAATCATATCCTTCAGTTTAGTCAAAAAAAGATTGTGGTTCTACCACATTCGGTGTACTATGAAGAGTGATGAGCTATGTCAGGTGTATGGTCACATGATGTATGTACACACACATAACACGTGAGCACACAGCAAAGGACGCCTATGATTGGTGACAAAAAGTGTAACCATGGTGAAAACTCGAGGTGATATCCGAGAAGTGTGTTATTGAGTCTGTGGACAATATTGGAGATTTATAATGGATAACTGATGCAGTATTCTTTAGGGTGAGTACATCCTTAATCAGTAGTAATATTTTTTGATTAGACGGCAGGGTGGTTGTTATGGATACACCAGAAACATTAACATGGTAGGTTAATGGAAACTCAGACAATGGGTCCAGTTTAAAGTTTTGGGCGCAGGACAAATTAGAATTTACCATTATCATGTCGCAATCCTTTTAGTGTACACATACTGATGCTATAGAGTAGGTTGTGTTTTTTATTTGTACTTATACAGATATTTGATATTTCTGTAGCACATAACCCAGGGAAACATGTACACAGGTGGGGAGATTCAAAAGCAGATAAAGTTGGTCAGTATAGGGGAATTCTCATAGTTTAGAGGAAAACAGGTAAGACGGGTCTTTAGGACCAGGCAAGTTTGACTGACAGAAAGACAAGAAAGTAGGATTTTAATCCAAATACCTTTATTTCAAAAAATGACACTGATAATAAATCAAATGTGTACTTGAGTCAAAACTATGCTACAAATAGTATACCTGGGCCCATATGGACAATAAGGTATCCACATATCTATAGGAAATATAGTAGTCAGAATAAGTGGGAAGGTTTTAAAAATGTTGGTGAAATAACATAGGAGGGGTAGACTACAACTTATAAAATTACCAGGTTCACACATATCCATGTTCGTGTGATTCATCTCAATTTAATGTTAGTAGGATCTGGATATGGTTATGTAAGTTGGTAGCGACTATACCAGTGTATACCCTGTGGAGTAGACATATGTGTATAGCCAAGCAAAAAGGGTCCCCCAGGGAAAAAGTCAATTTTCAAATTCAGGCCATGAACTTTCCAATGATGTATTACATGAGAAAATATATCTGCTAGTTTCAGAGTTACGGCTCTATTAACTTAGATGGTTACCGACCTATTCAAATCCCAAATAAGGTCTACCTTGTATATTTCATGAGATATATCAGATGATATGTATAATTTGGCATAATTCTGCAAATTAGGGAAATTGTCATATTCTTCACATTCTTTTTCTCATAAAATTTGATCTGATTATCAGATTTTTACCATCTTTTCAACACACCGATCCTTGTGGGTGTGGCTACCAATAGGTTTTTTTGATTCCTCAATTTTGAGTGAAAATTATGTTTCCATGGCAACCAATATCAACAAAAGCACTGATTTCTGCCCTCAAATGGCCAAAAACATTCTATTTACATTCCAAATTTGGAAGGTTTTCCTTAAAAATGGGAATTTCCCTTTAGGACGATTGTAATCTACATAAAAAAGTAGTATATAACTATTTTTGGTATATTTTCCTCCTTTTAGGCCATAGTGGTGTCCCCCTGGTGGCCAGAATTGGTACTAATCCCCCTCGGACTGTCCTTTTAACTTGCCTCCTCACATATAATCTTGTAAGAGAAAAGTCAAAGTGCTTTAATTGGATTACTCACTACCAAAGGTGTGGGGTACACAGCAGAAATGGTGGACACATACCCACTTCCCCGCCTGCCTACCTACCTACCTACCTACCTACCTACCTACCTACCTACCTACCTACCTACCGTAGGACCTTGCGTATAAGGCACATCCCAAATTTGAGGAAAATGGTATCAAGTGGAAAATACATATAGTTTTCACTTCCAGGAAAAAATACCTCAGGGTGCATGTCTACCTTTGTACGTACCTGCCTTTGTACATGCCTGCCTTTGTAACTACAAACGTACATGTGTGGTTAGCAGATGATGTCTTACAAATCAGTTAATAAGTTAATCCCCCTTTCTACTCCTCCTCTTGTCGCCAACCTGGGGTGTGGGTTACCTTCTATGTCTGTTGTGATTGGGAAAAAGTAAACTCAGATCTTTTCTTTTAAATCCTCATGCAGTGCATGGTGGGTGACTATGGGATCAAATCCTTTAATTAACCCCTTCAACCCCATTAAAAAGGATTTGCACGCAAATCCCATAGAGTAACGGAGTAACGGTCTTTTATCTTTTCCCTCTCGGACCAACCACACTTAATAAACTAAGGAATCCATGCCTACATCAAACGGCAGGTGAAAATCAAAACAGACAGATATCCTACCAAGCAAAGACCACTGTAAAAAAAAAAGGGATTAAATCTCTTTTAAGTCTTTTGATCAATTTAAAACCACAGTTAAGAGGTTTACCTCGGACGGGTACATAAGGAAGAGTAAAATTTTGTTCCCTCACACTTTCTTTGCCACCTTCATCATGGAAACACAAAGCACTCTACAGACTATGTTTTCTGGAGAGAAACCAATGTCTTTGCAAACGCTAAAGGATCACTTCTTGCAGAATTAACCTATGTGGCCCTACATGGAGACGAATGTTGACGGCGCCACGCTTCCCGGGGTGCCTGGCCAAACGTCTGTTCGGGGGGGACAGAGTCCCCGATCAAGAATATATGCCAGAACTCATCTAAATTCGAATTACATTCAGATGAGATGATCTGAAACTTATGGAAACTTTAAATGGAAGATTATTATTCAGATGAGATCTCATCTGAAAACAGTCAGAAGTGTGTGACAGCATGGTCCCACCATGTCCCTGAGGAACTAACCTGGCGTGAATGCTTGTCTCCAGTGTGACATCATTCGACTTCCGGCCAGGTTAAAATCCAAAGAAGAGACCCAGATGCTTCACAGACAGATTGATAGGAGTATATCAATTTCACAATCAGAAAACCTCACCTCTCATCATAAGACGGTTAGTATATTTTAAAAGAAATTTTGGGGTAAGCTTTTAGCTTGCCTTAGTCAGTATTGAGGTTTTATCATGGATTAATCCTGCAACCTCCTTTTAAAATAACTACATCTTTAGATACAGGTAATAATTTTTGTTGGTGAAGCGTTTTAAGGCACTAAATTTTTTTTATTTAAAAAAATAAGATGTAATTCCGCCACAGGGTGCTAGGTGGCATTAGTAAACGACAATACTCATTTGACGTACATGTATGCTTTAAACACCTTTTTCTGTAGATTAGTGGATGAGAGTGAGTATATAAGATCACGCCGGGTAATGTTATAAATGGAGGTAGGCCACAGCATAAATCAGCAACACTTTAGAGCTACACAAAACAAAGTCGGCTGGCGACCAACTATTACGGCAGCTGGTATGCTAAGGGTAGTTAGCCCCCAGGCGACTTTACCCCTACATGTCCCTGAGCTGAGATACAAGCACGACACCTGCCTCACCCTTTTCTCCCAAACCTATATTAAACCATCCCCATATCCTTCAATCTGACATGTGCAGTGGTGGCACTGAGCAAATACTGGGGAAAAAAATTCTCATCTAATTTAACCACTTGCTTGCTTCACCCTCTTTCATCCAACATCATCACCACACTCATCCTCTTTTAATATTAGTAAACCCACCTTTGGCCTTAAGGTAGGGTCAACAATCCCCTAATTAGGTCAAGGGAACGTGGCTAAGAGGGTGTGGACTATTTTCTAAATAAGGAGCTCACCATGCGCAGGATGTAGGTCATGTAACCAAAAGGGGCGTGGCCTATTTTCCAAATAAGGAACTCACCACCAGGTCACATGACCAAATGGAGCATATGACCATATATGGGCATGAACAACACTAATTAGGTCGAGCTCAAGGTCACATGACCATATATGGGCATGCACCCACAGGTCATGTGACCAAATGGAGGCCTCTGATTGGCTGCATCCTGTAGTTAGCTATAGTCCTGTTCCCCTAAATATCTCAAGGGGGCGTGGTCTATTATGTAAAATGAGAGGTCACGTGATCGGGGCAATCCCCTAATTAGGTTGAGCTCAAGGTCACATGACCATATATGGGTATGCACACCCCTAATTAGGTCAAGGTCACATGACCATATATAGGTATGCACCACGGGGTCCAGTGACGTCACAGGTCACGTGACCAAATGGAGGCCTCTGATTGGCTGCATGCCCAGTGAGTAATATCCTTAGATTAGCTATAGTCCCATTCCGATAGCAGGATACCGATGGCAGCGGTTTTACTAGTCCTCAGGACTACAGCGCCTGCTGCGTCGGCGCTGACCTAGATACGTGCAGGCTACGCGGAGACAGACGTGGTGCAGATGGGGGCATAGTCCTGAGGACTACCGCTAGTAGAAGCGAAGTGGCCTACAGCAGGGGGCAGTGGGGACTACAGATATAGTCCTGGGGACTTTACTTTAGTTCTGAGGACTAGGTAAGTACATGTTTAGTCCTCAGGACCAAACAGAGTTAGCCCTGGGACTATGAATCTAGTCCCCAGGGGACCATGACTGTTTCTCTGGTCTTGGGGACTACAGATATAACAGTCTAGTCCTGGACTGACTAGTCCTCAGGACTACTATACAGTACTCATTTTCTGCCCCAGGGACTATGGAACAATGGCTGCTTTTTTGCGCCCAGGGCTATACCTATGTTCTAGTCCCCAGGACTGTATCTTTAGTCCCTGGGACTACACAGAGCAGTCCTGGGGACTAAGAAGTAGGCCTCAGGACTTGATTTTAGTCCTAAAGACTTAGTGCAAGTCCTGAGGAATGCACCAGCCGCACACCTAGTGCTTGCCGCGTCAGCATCCGCATGACCATTTACCATAAGGGGGTATGGGTCATGGTAATAGCAACTGTCTGTGAGCTCCAGTTGGCTGGCTATAAATATCTCAGAATATTCTCATTGGCTGCAGCTGAAGGTCATGACCTAGGTCATGACCTATTTAGCTTGTACTGGCTGGTCTTGTTCTGACCACAGTTAGTCAGGACCAGCAAAATCCCACTTCCGGAGGGGTTTCCATCCGAAAGTGATGTCATTCAATCCATCATGGTGCTGCTGTTACCTAGACCTACACTACCAGTAGCAAGCCTGTGCTGCCTGAGTAGCGTGGGGCGGGACTAGACTAGTCTGGTAGCTCATGTGCACGCATGTTGAAGCTACAATTGTGCCCACATGTAGCTCTTTCAGGGTCGCATAACCCATCTAGGTCTCTGTATCATTGTCGTCATGATCCACCAAAGCAGCACTGACGAGTCTACTCACCAGCACTAGATAGATCTACATTAAATCATCATTATGACGACCCTTCGGGAGCTTATCAGCCCAATAGGCTCGGAATGTATTATAAAGGCAGTCCTGGCGAGTTACTTAGTAGGTCTGTATTCATGCATTATGATAATAAAACCTGAAAATGGCATTAAAACAGTATGCAGCCTTTTTAGGGGTTAAGCATACACCAAATACTATTCCTGGCACCTATGCTTACTAGAGTGAGCTTAGAGACATAGGGGATTGAACATATCATTTGACGTCACTTCAAGATAAGAAGTACCGTTTCATAACGGTTCCTACTTAAACAGAAACCTGTCTGTGTTATTGTTTGTTTAGATACACTGCTTTGGAGGGAGTTGGCACTTTGGACGGTGGACTTTATCCATAGGAATTGTTTTTATTTGGTTTCATAACCTGTCTTTTCAGTAAGCGAACTACAGTAATGCTAATATAGGTGTAGTCACTATAGGCGACAATCACTTTGTGAATACATTCCCCTAAGGCTATTAATCTGATAAATGCCTTTGTGTAAGCACGTAGCAAACACCCATGTTCAGTACAGGTGCAATAGAGGTTCATTTAATACAATGACACAGATAACCAGAAACTGATCTGAGTGGTGTGGCGTGGGAGGCTGAGGGCTATTTATATCCCGCCCTAGTGATTAGTCCATTCGGATAGTCTGTTTCATCCCTGTTCATGAATCTTGTATGATGCGTCTCACTACCTGAGCTGCTCCAATATTGAGATGCTCAGTGGGGGATTTTTCTGGTGGCTCCAATGGCCGATCTTCTGCTCACATCTACCCAATATGGCTTTCTTACTCAGTTTTAGGATCCACCCTGCTGCCATACCTGTTTAGTAGGTCTATAGGTATCTTAGAGTGGCCTCAGCATCTGGACTTCTCTCTCTCAATATACCTTCCGTTCTGCTCATGTCTGTTCAGGCGTCCCACAATGACTCCAACATCCTCCCCTCAACACATGGCCAGTCATTATCTCACAGTGACTTCAACACCATTGCCTCTGCTCACACCTACTCAGCGTCTCATCACCCATCCCCTCTGCTCACACCTACTCAGTATCTCACCATCCATCCCCTAAGCTAATACCTATTCAATATTGCACAGTGACTCCAACCCCTCCTCTCTACTCACACATACTCAGTAGCCACAGTGACCTAAACATCCTCCCCTCTACTCACACCTATTCAGTATCTCACAGTGACCCCCAACACCCTCCCCTCTACTCATATCTACTCAGTATCTCACATTGACTCCAACCTCACCCCTCCTATACTCATACCTACTCGGTATCCCACAGTGACCCCTAACATCCTCCCTCTCTACTAACACCTAGATCTACTCGTTACTTCACACCTAGTCAGCACATGCGTCCAATATCTCCTTGTGATTCAGCTGCTTCAACTTACCAACACTTGTATCTTCTATCACCATGTCTAGGGGTGTCTAAGTTACAAATTACATATCTATAATGCTATGCTATGACCGATTAATTATCTATTCATCTATAGACGGGTTGTGTCGTCTGAAGCAGTGTGGTCAGAATTTATCTAGATATTTTAGAAATTGACTTTAATAGTATCCTCTCTGGAAGCAGACCGACGGGGATGGCTTCAATCTTTGATGGCGGTGGGTGAGTCCCCACCAGCCCCCGGCGCCCGCGGTAAAACGGAATCAATGTAGGCGACCGCCTATTTGCACCCGGACATTAAAAGCTGCATCGCCCCCTCCCCTTACCAAACGTCTTTCCTGCCCTCCCCCTCCTCAACTCAGCTACCTGCCCCCCCTCCGCGACACTGCTACCTGCCCCTCCCTCCCCTGGAGAAGCTGACAGCCTACAAGCCGATATGGTGCCACGGACACAAGCCTGGCGCCAGACTTACTGGTGGTCGCCAGCAATAATTGTTATCAATCCTAGGGAACTGTTTGGTCAATCAGCTGATAGATATAGATGAAAATTGAAATGCGGGGGCGTAGGTGAGGGCACATCCGTAAGCATTAAGGTCTTGACCATCCAGGGCCCCAGTGTTGAGAGGTTGAATGGATGAGGTCGTGAGGCGTTTGAAATCTAACCGTCAGATACCCGAGGATAACTCATGACTTTGGGATGAATTCTGAAGTGTGATCTTTAGATACATAGGGGTAAACTACTGTGATACTTAAGGTGATATATCCGATGTTGAAAAGGTACAGGAAGTACTTAAGGATCGTGCGTGGATGACTTCCTAGACATGGCGAGTTAGCTGCTATTTACTAGGTCCCCAGGTGGGTAGAGGCTTGGGAGAAGCTGGGGTGGCAGTGGGTAGCTGGTGTCTTATAAGTATTTGCTATGTCAGAAAGTATTGAGTGGAAGTGGGTAACTGACGTCCTCTCAATTCTGCTATGTCAGCATGTGAGGGGTGGAAGCTGGTAGCTGACAGCAGGAAGGACTGCTGTGTCAGCATGTTAGGGGTGGCAGCTGGTAGCTGATGTCAGGGAAGGACTGCTGTGTCAGCATGTTAGGGATGGCAGCTGGTAGTTGATGGCAGGGAAGGACTGCTGTGTCAGCATGTTAGGGATGACAGCTGGTAGCTGGTGTCAGGGAAGGACTGCTGTGTCAGTATTGTTATGGATGGCAGCTGGTAGCTGATGTCAGGGAAGGACTGCTGTGTCAGCAAGTTAGGGGTGGCAGCTGGTAGCTGATGTCAGGGAAGGACTGCTGTGTCAGCATGTTAGGGATGGCAGCTGGTAGTTGATGGCAGGGACGGACTGCTGTGTCAGCATGTTAGGGATGGCAGCTGGTAGCTGGTGTCAGGGAAGGACTGCTGTGTCAGTATTGTTATGGATGGCAGCTGGTAGCTGGTGTCAGGGAGGGACTGCTGTGTCAGCATGGTAGGGATGGCAGCTGGTAGCTGATGTCAGGGAAGGACTGCTGTGTCAGCATGTTAGGGACGGCAGCTGGTAGCTGATGTCAGGGAAGGACTGCTGTGTCAGCAAGTTAGGGATGGCAGCTGGTAGCTGATGTCAGGGAAGGACTACTGTGTCAGCACATTAGGGATGGCAGCTGGTAGCTGATATCAGGGAAGCACTGCTATGTCAGCATGTTAGGGGTGGCAGCTGGTAGCTGATGTCAGGGAAGGACTGCTCTGTCAGCAAGTTAGGGATGGCAGCTGGTAGCTGATGTCAGGGAAGGACTGCTGTGTCAGCACGTTAGGGATGGCAGCTGGTAGCTGATATCAGGGAAGCACTGCTATGTCAGCATGTTAGGGGTGGCAGCTGGTAGCTGATGTCAGGGAAGGACTGCTGTGTCAACTGAGGATGGAACATGTAGTGGGAAGCTGATGTTCTCTATGCCAATAGTTCCCCTCCTCCAACACAAGAGAGTTCTCAAACAGGTTAATCCATGCCTTCCCTCACAATTAGCCATTCTAATGTAAAAAGAAATGAATTAGCTGAAAAAGAAAACCTGCCAAAACTATCTAGGGTAGGTTATTCTTTTTATCTAGTATGCAATTTGGGCCTGATGCACCCTCCCCCATAATTATGCCAACGGACAGATCTCAAGGCGGAACATAGTGTTAAAAGATTATTCAGATTAAAAATAGATTGTTGTTGTGTTGAAATCATATACATACAAACCCACGTTGCACTTTAAACCCATATAAAGCCCAGTCAGTGTCTAAAGCATTGTATTAGGGAGATTTCGGTTAAGCCACAATGATAACCTCATTTCGCTGTATCAGCAACCCTACTTCAGTAGAATCTCTATAAATTCTGTAAGTCATTCTTGGACAGCTAAAACAACTACTTTATGGTTTCTGAGCAGCTCATCAGGTCTGCTTAACAGTTTTGCTTAACCGCTCAGGCAGAGCTGTTGCCAAGATAACAGGAGGGCCTGGCCATGCTTCACCTTTCCCCCACCCCCTGTGTCCCTGAGATAATGTCTTATCTCACCCAGCTCTGGGATGAGGATCAGAGTGATGGCTGCTTCATCCTGGACGTGGCCAAATATCATCGGTGCACAGCCCTTACCTGAGCTGACCACCCAGAGCCGGGAAGCCCCATCTGGAGGATAGTGGAGATTCCTGTCCTTTAGACTGGTATCTAATGGTCCATCCGGAGAGGTGAGCCTTGCTTTGATATTGAGGGGAAGTATTGCATCACTGTCATGCACTATGCTGATGGAGGATATAATAAACCTGTAATTTTAATGTATATCAAAACTTCCCTCACATCCACTCACATGCTATAAAATATACTATTACGTGGGAGACAGGAGGCCAGATGCCATACACTCAGCCTGCGACTGGTGCTATATGAAAACCTCACACGGCCAGCCATATTGTTCTGACACTATTGATGATTCTGTCTATTCATATGGAAGACAGTTCTCCTTGTCCTCATTATAAGGTTTCCACTTGAAAGGGGGGTGGTAAGTTCGTGTTCGGTTAATTATATTATGTCATAGCAGGTCCTTGGTCCCATATAAGGCTCTGTTAGGGGAAAAGGTATGCTGTAGGAGTTAAAGGGCTAGGCACAGGGGTCAAAGCCTCCGCTGATTCAGCTCGGTGCTCATTGGTTACAGGAGCGCCTGATTGGGCACGTGATCGGCTGGCTGATCATGTGACTGATTTGCCGTGGTCCTAACGCTGATACAATGATTCCGTTAGTTGCTGCTAGGTGGCGCGTCGTCAGGTGGTGAGCCAGTACTCATGAATTGACCACCTCAATGGAAGTTTGTTGATCCATTCAGAGTTTGTGCCAATTTTGCAGCAGTTTTCTCAGTTCCAATTCAAATAACCTGACACACAAAATCCTTTGGAATATTATTCAAGAACACATAAAGAGATACCCATTTATCTCTGAAATTCGGTGTGGAATCGATGCAATTCTATGCTATCATGACAAATCCATTTTCCTTTACAAATATCCATGTCAGCTAACCACCGAAAGAGATGCAAAGATATCATACCATGCACCATATCATATCCTTTGTATCACGATATTGATACCAACCAAGGACCCACTTCTGCTCCGGTTGAGGACTTTACAAATATTGGCATCTTCGGGGGAACGTGCTTGTTGGTTGTCATATTGATAATGTTGAATAGGCCAAGGTGGAGTGGGAAGGCCCACCTAGGGTACTGCCTTCCACTCACCTTCAGATTGATGCAATTTTGGTCAGTAGCGGCCAGAATAGAGCCCCTTACCCCTCCCTCTACCACCAATACAGTCCCTCCCAAATACCCCTCTTCCATAGGCACTCACAACCAGGAGACATCTTGTTGGCTTGGTGGACCTCATCATTTCCTCTGGAGTACATCACTCAGATAACATCATGGTAGAGGCTATTGCTTAGGAAAGTCTGCATTAGAGACAGAATGGTGCAGAATAATGTACTCCTCTCTGTTTTGCCTCTTCCAGTAATCTATCAGTAGGGTAAAAGGCCAATCCCTGAGTGACCCTTTTATCTACTTCTAGATCAACAGATATCAGAGGTGGGTACTATCCACTAAGACACTTAGGTAAGTCTGAATTCCGAGCGCCACAATGATGGAGGAGTGGCAAAGGCATAAAACCTATTTCTAAATAATATTTAAATGATCCTTCTCTCTCTCTCTCTCTCTCTCTCTCTCTCTCTCTCTCTCTCTCTCTCTCTCTCCCTCCCTCCCCCTCTCACTCTCTCTCTCTCTCTCTCTCTCTCTCTCTCTCTCTCTCACTCTCTCTCTGGACCTATCAGGAATTGTCACTTTTCAGGAGCTAATACTTATAATACATGAAGAGAATACAAAGGGTAGTTAAATGTATGCGCTTACACTGAGTTGTATTTAATTCAGGGGGTTGGGTGATTAATCATGCCATGTTCTGAGTGGTAGATGCATCCCGATATCCAAATTTATCTACTTGGCCACTTGGCTTCCTTATTTATGCGTCTTTTGTGAACACTGACATGTCACTTTTTGCATTTTATATCTCAGATTTTGTGTGCCTCATCACAAAATCTAGTCGTCCATGAAATGCACTCATAACGAGCCCATGGTCGCCACACAGAGTTACATTGATGTAAACTCCATTGAGGGTATACATGTAACAGAAATGCCTGAAGTGTTTCATCGAGTACCCGAAACCAAGGGGCCCCTTCTCTCCCTCACCCCCTCCTCCGCACTCCACAACCTACCCCTCTTGTCCGGTCAATATAGGAGGGGTGGTAGCCATAAAACAGAGAACTGCCCCCACCTATCAGGTTCTCCTCCTGGCGACATTAACTCGTGGCGCCATCTGGCGGATGGCATGTTCACGATCTCGTCGTCACGTGACGCCGCACGAAATCGAGCGATATCTGGCCGAGAAAGTGCCAATCGGGCGAAAAATGATCTTATGGTATATGGAAGGGCGGGGCAGGGGAATGGGGTCTAGTAAACAGTGTTAAAGGCGTCTCCTACGGCATATAACGGTAATGCACTACCGTTAGCTGCTAGCACAAGTTTGCCCTGATTGCTTGATCAGGTACGTTCTTGCCTAAATTCAGAGAAAACATACCATTCCTAGACATAAAACGAATTCCGAAATGCAGTTGAGTGTCTTGGGAGATTACTCTCGGCAAGGCTGTATGACCTTCTAGACTTCATACACTGGCGAATGGTATGTTCATGTATAATCTCTGTCCTCGTTGACTGATAGTATATAAAAATTAACCCGTTGATGGTTGATGGTCGGGTAGTAGTATAGCAACGCTAATTATTTTCCAAGTTAGATTTTAAAGATGTGCTTTTGTGACTTTCCTGAATTGATGCCATCAAGCAAGACAACCCTCTTTACTACCAGAGATTTACCATGTCATGAAAAATTATTGTAACTGATCTCCCGCTGATCTCTATTCTCCGCCCTAATATATTCATTACTCTCTTGACAATGTTATATATATATATATATATATATATATATATATATATATATATATATATATATATATATATATATAGTAGCGTCTTCAGTCTCCTCCGGATTAGAAATGACCACTCATGACTCCGACAAGTATAATTAAAGAGAATCCTTTATTTCCTGGCTTCCTCTGTCGCACCATCTAAGTTTGTAACCTTCTCACGGAAACAAGTGTTTGTGTGTTCTGCTGCCACCCCAAACCCAGACTGCCTGCCGGTGGGACACCCCGCCCCCATACCAGGATGGTTTCGGGGATCCACCGGCGTCCGCTCGGTCTACGCCACACTCTCCCCAACTAATTAACAATGTACTGGGAAAGAATGTCAAAGTACCCTCCTGCAGATGGGTTTCCAATTTAGAATAAACATTACTACACCATGGCCCCTGGGTGTCTTTGTTATTACTCTATCCATAAAGGTATAACAATACAATTTTACAAAATAACATACATGAGATTCTTTTATATAAGACATACCTAGCTTAACTGCCCCACCTCTATAAGTGGTACCAAAACTCATCTACAACTGCTGTCCCCTAAGCAGTACATATCATGGCTTCCTCCGCATAGCGTCCACCGAATCGTCCACCGGACCATCCACCGAGATCAGCTCCCTAGCCCTCCAGTGGTCGCCCTGTTGTCCAGTCCTCCGACCGCCTCCGGATGCCAACCCTGTGGCCCGCCAACTCTGCAACACAGGGTAAGTCGTTCTGTACTTCTTACCCCACACTGGTTTCTATGCTTCTGTCAAGGTTCTACTTCTCCCCCGCCTGTACTGGCTGAGCACCCGTTGATTACTCGAGTGCTATCTCCACTACCCTTCCGGCCCCCGTAGACATCCTCCGACCCGGCAGCACTACCGCCCCTCCGTTTCCTTTCCACCGACCTCTGCAGATGCCCTTCTGTGCTGGAGTCCCCGTCTCCCCCTCCTTTAGGACTACCGGAAGAGACACTTACCCTATTGCTTGGAGTTTTCCAAGGCATCTTCCTCTGCCGGCTTGCATTCCTGGTTTGCAGCGTCCTGTGGTGTCCGCAGCCAGGGCTGCCCACAACGGCAGCACAGGAAGCTTGGCCATACCAAGTTCTGGTGACCTGGAATAATTCTATATCCCCGTTGGCCAGGCTTTGTACAGCTGAACTAGAGACACCCCTCGGCACCACTCGCATCTCCGGGCCCAGATTCCCTGGTTGCCTCAGGCACTGAGCGTACTCCTTAAGTTCACGAGGGCCCGTATAGTCTTGGTTCCAGGGCATGAGTGTCTCCTCCACCTCGGCCCTCCCGGTGGATTCAGTGACGGGATGGGGGGGGGGGCTCGAGGCCGTCACCTGACTTACTGCTACCACCCCCTGCAAAGGTGCCACTCCCCCCTCCGGAATGGGCACTATTTTACCGTCTGTCACAATAATTACCTACTCTGAAGTATGGGGCTCTAACCTATCCTCATTGTCAATGCTCCCTTGTAGTGTCTCCACCCCCTCCGGAACTAGAACCATCATTTCAATGTGGCCCGACTCCTCCCCTGCCTCAATCTGGAGTAGGAAATCCCCCTTCGGAGATTACACAATGAGACCCTCCAGCCCGATCGTCGCCATCCTAGGACATTGCAGAAGCGGTGGCCTCCTCATAGCCCCTCCTGCCATGACTGCCGTTCTCTGGGGTGTAGCACCAGCCTGTAAACCGGGTGACCGCCGGCCCCCTTTTTCCATGGGTCCCTTTCCCCCTGCCGTTCCCCCTGGCTCCAGCCTACTAACTCCAGCCTACTAACTCCCTTTTTCATGCTCCGCCCCGCTTGCTCCGAGGGCTTGTCTACCGGTGTGCAGGTAAGTAGTATCAGTTCTTCCAGACTCCTCCGAGCTCCAGAGGTAGGGGTCTTCGGGGAGGGAGGTGAATGGTTTTCCCCAGGGTATACCCCGTGTCTAAGTTCACTTGCTCCATCAGTTTCTCTAGCCCCGTTCCCTTGCTGTTTTTACCTTTGCCTTTTCCTGCCTTTTTGGCCAGTGCCCTCTTTTCCTCTGCTTCCCTCGCTTTTGCCTCCTCCAAGGCCTTTCTCTCCTCCAGCTCTTTCTTGGCTAGTGCCTTCTGTCTCTCCAACTCTTTCTGTCTCACCCTCTCCCTCCCTGCCTTCATCATCTCTGTGTATTGCGCCTCCAGGTCAGGATACCCTGCCACCCCTTCCGGGAACACCAATACTTCCTCCTCCTCCTCCAGGTGTTGTATGATGGTGCCGCGGTCCTCAACCTCGGCTGGGGAGTCGGGGTGGAGATGGTCACCCTCTTGGTTGGTGTGATGGACTTCCGTTTTAACTGTGGTTTGGGACAGTCCTCTGCTAATGAATAAGGCTTTACCTTCTCCGGGCTAGAGTCTAAGCCTCCCGTAATATCAAAGGTCCACCCTTTTTCCGGACTTGATTCTAAACCAGAATGAGTGTCATCTGTGGCCGCCTCTGTCACGTCATCTACTTTCAACTGGGTTCTCGGGATAGGTTTTCCCTCCTTTGCTATTCCTTCTCAAGCACCACAATGTCCAGAGTGCCCACCAGCAACTCTTCCTAGTGTTTTTGTAGGGGTCTCACCCTCCTTTCCATATCTGTCCACCAGCAGCTTTATTACGAAACAGACTTTGTCTTCCTCCTCCGGGGCCAGCAGGTATTTCCCAGTGAGAGGATCCTTCACAGTCAGTCACCCGCCTGCTTCTCTTCCTTCAACTTTCCGGGGGATCTCCAAGATTTCTTCTCGGGGGGTCCTCCTCCAGCCAGTCGCAGCCCCGTTTCCGGCCCTTCCCCGCGCTGCTACGAGTGGTGACCCCCTTTTCTGTCTCCCGACTCAGCGGGGTGGCCAACCCCACCAACTCCTCCAGATACTTAGCTGCTGCAGCCACCTCCTCTATCTCCTCCTCACCAATACTAATCCTGTAGATACCAGCGAGGAGATGGTGGAGGCGGCGCCCGGGGTGTCTTTTGAGGGTCCAGCCATCTCGGTGGTGGTGGCGGCGGGTTTAAGGGCAGTAGACGCCCCCCTCGTCTTTGACTTCTTTGTTTTTGGCCGCTGCTTGGTGGGTGCCGGCTCCTGGCTGGCAGCAGTGTTGTATCTCCCCCAAGTTGTATCTGTTTGGTCGATTTGGGGGGAACCCAACTAGCGAACTCCTCTTGCTGCCTATCCACATGTCTCACCAAGTCGTTCTTATAGTCCTTAGCCGGACACTCATACCCCTCCTGGACAGATGCATGCCGTCTCTGGTGTCGTTTCCGGCCAAAGGTATACGGCTTACCCTCAGCCTTGCAGATCTCACACCTAAACTTCGGGAGCTTGACCCCCCACCCAATCCATGGGTAATACCCTCTCCTCTTCTGTCTTCTTTGGCATTGTGATAAGGTCTGGTTGTCTCTGGTTGATAAGGTCAGGGGTGCGTGTCCCCTCTATATACCCCCAATGTCTTGACCCACCCCTCCCCTTTTTGCGCTCCTGACCAATCAGAAGCCAAGGACCTTCCCCGCACGCTCGAGTGCCGGGGTTTCCCTGTTTTCCCGGATGTCCTTCGACCTTGGGAACACGTTCCTAGCTTCCTCCGCCACCCGCTCCGGTGGGCGTGCCTCGTGGGAACGGGGTCTGGAATGGCTGTCTCTCCCACGCCCCTTCCTTCCGCGGTGGTCCCCCTCCCGTCTCCAGTATGAGGACTTGTCGGTGGACCTCTGGCAGTGTCTGCTCCGATTGCTGCCCCCCTCCCCCTGTCAGGGGCGGCTATCAGATCGACTGGATGATGATTTCGGGGGGGATCGGCCCCCTCTCTCCCGTCTCCGACCCTCCCGGTGGGTCCCCCTCTCTTTAGTACGCTCCTTCGCTAGCCCTCCTCCTCCTGCCCCTGGACCTGGTTGGGCCTCCCCCCTTAGTGTGTTCTTACGGCCATCCTTCTCCCTCCTTAAAACCAAATGCCTGTCCTCTACCATGTCTTGCGGGATTGTGACCGTTATCTCGAAGAAGCTCTCCATTATGGCTTTGGTGATATCACCCGCATCCGAGTTACCACCCTTGGCGGGGAGGCCCTGCCCTCCGCCATTTTACTAGGGGGATATTTACTGCGGCAGCCCCCTAGGCCACTTTCCCTGATTATCGCCCACACTGTCCCGTGCCCCAGGGGGGTCATCCTCTAGCAAGGGAGGGGGCACGGTGTCCCCCTCCCCTGGCTGAGTCTCCAACTCCTCCTCCAACTCTCCTCCCTCTCCCTCCGAGTTCTCTTCCTCTGGCAGGCAAACCTCCTTGATGGAGTCAAAATGTACCACCTTCGTTTTGAAGTTTGGGTGAGAGTCCCTTTTTTTTTAGTGGCCGATAATAGAATACTGGGGACCCCACTTGTATGGAACCCTCTCCGCCCTGGCGTCATAACTGCGCCGTTGTCGGGCCACCGATCGCCCTGTGCTGATTCTAGCTGTCTCATAAGCCCGGGCCATCTTTTCTTGCAGCTCTGCAGCATACCCCGCCGTACTACTTGGGGGAGGATCCAGGGGGTTAATGAGGTGTAAGGGCACCACCGTTTCCCTTCCCATCATCATCAGGTTAGGAGACAATCCGGTGATGCTGTGCACTGAAGACCTGTAGGTCGCCATAACAAAGGTAAGCTGAAGATCCCAGTCCAGTTGGTTAGTGGCCACCACCATAGACAGGAGTGCCACTATGGTCCTGTTGGCCCTCTCTACCATGCCATCGCTCTGTGGCCTAAAGGCGCAGGTTCGGGTCTGACTGACTCCCAGTAGTGCTATTATTTCCTTGAACAGTCCCGACTGGAAGTTCTTGCCCTGGTCGGTATGAATTTCCGCCGGTGCTCCAAAGCGGCATATGAATTCTTCCACCACCTTCCTGGCCACCGTGAGAGCCTCCTGGTTAGGGATAGCATAGGCCTCTGTCCACTTAGTTAAGTAATCAGCTGCCACCAGGATATATTGGTTGCCCCCGGATGTTGGTGGCAACGGCCCCATTACGTCCAGTGCTACTCTCTGAAGTGATAACCCCGCACCCACGTGCCCCATCGGCAGGGCTCACACTGCTCACACCACAGAGTGACGTCCCTGCGAAAGTCCGGCCAGTAGTACCCCCCTTGGATTCTTTGGATCATTTTATTTCGTCCCAGGTGTCCCGCCATCGGTTCCCCATCCACCTCCCACAGCACATCCTCCTGACTGGCCTTTGGTACTGCTATCTGGAAATGAGTAGACCCTGCCTCCCCTATCCACCATCGTCCCAGCACGCCCTTCTGCAGAACTAGTCTCTCGCACTGGGCATACCATGCTTTTGGTTCATAACTCCAATCACGCCTAGTGGTCTCAGGGGGAACCTCCATTCCCTGCGCCCACCCCCGGACCTGATGAAGTAGCGGGTCTTCATCTTGTAGCGTTCCCCATGGCTTCCCCACGGGGGATTCAGGGCCCTCTGCTCTGGGTTGGTCCTTGCCCTCCAACCCCTGACACTGAGCTCTGGTAAAGACTCGACACCACTTCATTCCTTCCTCCGGGTCCCTACCACACTGCCTACACAGTGTTCAGGATAAACCGTCCGCATTTCCATGAGCTTTTCCGGGGCGGTGCTGTATCATGATGTCGTAAGTGCTAATTATCTGCAGCCACCGGGCCAGTTGGCCCTCTGGTTCTTTGAACTCCAGCAGCCACCAGAGAGATGCATGGTCCGTGTGCAACACCACCGGCCATCCTATCGGGTAGTGCTTAAACTTCCACAAGCCAAAAACAATAGCTAGCAACTCTCTGCATGTCACACAGTAATTCCTTTCTGGTTTGCTGAGAGTTCTACTAGCATAGGCCAGCACTCTCTCTACCCCGTCCTGTTCCTGCCCCAGTACTGTCCCTAGTCCCGTGTCACTGGCAGCTGTATCCATGATGAGTTGCCCCTCCGGCTGGGGAAACCCGAGAATGGGGGCCTCCATGAGCTTCTGCTTCAACCTCCGGAAGGCCTCCTCACACTCCGAAGTCCACCTAAACGTATGCCCCTTCTCCGCCAGGGAGCTAAGGGGTTTAGCCACCAAGGAGAAGTCTGGACCGAACGTCCTGTAGTATCCCGCCAGGCCCAGGAAACTCTGCACCTCGGTGACATTCTGGGGCGGGGGCCACCCATGGATGGCCTCCACCTTGGCAGGGTCAGTCTCGACACCGTCCTTGATTATTTGATGTCCCAAAAATAGAATCCTCTGCCGGGCTAGCTAGTACTTTGAGGGCTTTATCTTATGGCCCGCCTCCGTCAACCTCTGTAATACCTCCTCCAGCCTCACTAAGTGTTGTTCAAACGACTCCGCAAAGACCACTATGTCGTCCAGATATACCAAGCAGGTACGCCATTGTAGCCCCCACATGGCAACCTTTCAAAGGTTCCGGGGGCGTTACATAATCCAAACGGCATCCTGATAAATTGGTACAATCCCCGGTGGGTGGTAAATGCAGTCTTCTCCTTATCTCCCTCAGCCAGATCCAGTTGCCAGTACCTGCTGGCCAGGTCCATAGACGAAAACCAGGTGGCACCTGCCATGGTATCCAGGCAATCCTCCACCCTGGGAAGTGGATAGGCATCCTTGACCGTGGCCTTGTTCAAGCAGCGTAATCCACACAGAATCGCATTGTTCTATCCTTTTTCTTCACGAGTACCACAGGAGACACCCATGGGCTCATTGAGGGCTCAATTGCTCCTGCCTCCAACATCTTATCCACCTCCTCCTCGATGGTCGCCCTTCTGTGATGGACTAACCGCATGGGTGGTTGCTTTATCGGCGGGTGGCCTCCCTTATCAATCTGGTGTTGGGCCAGGGTGGTATGACCCTTATCATCCTTATGCCACTGAAAGGCTTGTATGTGCCTCTCCAATAGGTCAGCCAGCTACCTTCTTCTATCAGCTTCTGTGCCTGCCACCAGCTCCGTAATCAGATCCCTCCTTTGCTCTCTAGAGATTGTTCCTATCCTCCTTCACCAACTTCCCCCCTTTCCCTCTGGGTTGCCGTTCTCGGTGGGGGCCTCCACCTTCTGGATAGCGCCCAATGTCATGTCCTGGTAGACTATACTTGGCTCGGGCCCCGGGTTGAGTACCCTCACCCATGTTTCCCTGTTCTGTGGTTGCACCAGGCTTCGTCCCACCAAAAAATTTGGCTCGTCTTTTTGCCCTGCCATGCCTTCTGTTATTCCATTTACACCCTCCTGCCACAGTCCCGTGATGAGGCCTTCCAGGAATGTCTCCTCCCCGGACCCCACCACCGCCGACTGGACACTTACAACGCGACACGACACCTCGGGGTTAGTCCAGATCAACCTACCCTTTGCCACGTCCACCATGAGATGATTCTCTCGTAGGAAGGCTGCCCCCAGGATTTTTTCCATCCCGGTGTCCTATACAATAAAGGTTGCCTTGATCCTCCTATCCCCCAGCTGTATAGGAGTCCGCACCTCCCCTTTCAGCTTAAGGGGGCGCCCATCCACTGAAAAGACCACCTCGCCCATCTCCTCCAACGGTCGACACCCTCCGTGGTGTTCCCACCAACCCTGGGAGATGATATTCAGGGATGCGCCGGTGTCCACTAGCATCTGGATGGCTATCCCCTCAACCTTGCCTTCCACTATCAAACCGCAACCGCCTCTCTCTTTCCTCCCTTGTATAATATTCCTAGGCCCATTTCCCCCGACCTGTACCTGGCCCTGAGTAAAGGTTGGCTCTAGTTTCCTGAGGGTGGAGTCTCCACCCCCTGCTCGGTGGCACCCCCGGGCTGTCCCCCCTTTCGGTTGGGGCACTCCCTCTTGAAATGTCCTTCCTGGCCACACCCATAACAGGTAGTACCCCTCCTCTTCTTTTCGATGAAGGCCGGCTCCTCCATCCTCTTAGCCAACTGATCAATGAGCTCCACCATTCTATCCATCCTGTCGGTGTTAGACTTCAAATGCTCGTTCATTGATGCATCGGCGGTTCACACCCGCTGTTGCGTTTCCTGCCCATACAGCTGTCATGACGGCCACCTGCAGGTCCTTTGGTTGGGATTGATAGACCCACTGCCTCAGGGGGTTGTCTAAACACAACAGAAACTGGTCCAAGACCGGGGTATCTGTAGTCCTTGCGTCAGCCTCGGGGTATGCCAGCCGGGTGTACTTCATCAGGTCCTCTCGGAGTTCCTGCAACTCCTCCCCTTTTCTCCTTACTCGAGTCCGGAGGACAGCCTTGTAAGTCTCCTCTTGGTTAGTCGGCTCGAACCTTTCCACCAACGCCTTTCGGAGTTCAGTGTACTCCTCCAGGGTAGCTGGTTTCCGACCATTCAGCAGCTGTCTAGCAGCCCCTGATAAACTCAATCCCAGGAACATACCAGCCTCCGCCTCGTCCCACCCGTTCACCTTCACACAAAGGTCAAAGTGATTGAGATAGTCCCCCAAGTCACCCATCCCATCATATTTGGTGGGCTTAACCACTGGTTTACCCTTTGCACCCAATTCCCCGTCAGCTCCCCCGACCATCGCTTGACTGAGGGTCTCAAGGGCCTCAATGAGCCGTTCCCACTCATCCTCCAACCCTTCCCCCAGTCCCCCATCCAGCTTCCTCCGAACCGCATCATGACGGACTTCTTTCCTGCCTTGTGCTCTATTTCTGCCCCGCCAAGGTCCCCAAGGTGCTTCCTCCTCAGCTTCCTCCTTCTCCCAAGGCCACCAAAAGTCGTTTTCTGGACTGGCTTGTCTTGTGTCTGCCTAAACTCTGCCCTCCTCCATGGGAACTCCCTTTCCATGGGCTCCACCTGCCTTTCGGGGTGCTGTTCGTCAGCCCTGTACCCTGCTGGCCTACATAGCACCACCTCCTCGTCCACCACCTCCAGGAGTGTCCCTCTACCAACTCCCTCTCCTGCCAATTCCAATGAGTCTGGTTCAGTTATCCTAACTTCTGCCATCTTCTAATCCTACGTAGATCCATAGAGAAACAACCACCGATGTCACCAATGTAGCATCTTCAGTCTCCTCCAGATTAGAAATGACCACTCGTGACTCTGACAAGTATAATTAACGAGAATGCTTTATTTCCTGGCTTCCTCTGCCACACCATCTAAGTTTGTAACCTTCTGACGGAGACAAGTGTGTGTGCGTTCTGCTGCCACCCCAAACCCAGACTGCCTGCCGGTGGGACACCTCCAGTATTTATACACTTGTAAGTCCACCGACGCTGGTGTATGTCACATACACCGACGCCGGCGACGCTCCTCCAGATAACAATGATTACGCAGCGCTGACGTGACTCCGCCTCTGCCGGCTTCCCCCGCCCCCATACCAGGATGGTTTCGGGATCCACCGGCGTCCACTCGGTCTACGCCACAATATATATATATATATATATATATATATATATATATATATATATTCATACTCATAATTGTGCAGCTGTCGAGTACATGGGATATTGTATTTGATGAAACTGATTAAGGAGGTATCTCTGGGAACTAACTATGTGGAAGTTTCTAATGACCAGGCACAAATCTATGTAACTCTACCTGTGAAAGAGAGAAAAAAGGACATCACGTCAAAATTGTCATCCATGGTAGCCAACTACTCAATTTGGTCAAAGATAATTTCTAAAGTGGGCTCAACAATTTGGGTTTAGATTGGGTTCAAGATGTTATTTTTATACTCAAATACACCTGAGCAGATTCAGCAATTTGAACTCGTGCATTTTCCAAATGTTATGATAAATATATTACACATGTATTTACCTATACTCAATGGCCACTCCAAATTATGACAATCGAGAGCTATTTGTATTTGATGAGAAAATGTGTGGTAATTAATTGCTCCAGCTCTCAATAAAGATTATACCTTGTGCATCAAATGTAAGAATATAAACGTTCTTCCTCCATTCATCGTACATTATACAGACAGAGCTGACCAGAGCTTCCTCTCAAGTGCCGGCCAGTATCGACGCCAACCAAGGAGGGGTCATCCCCCTACATTATGGCTGCTAAGGTGGGGCTGGTGCATTTACCCTGGTAAACTCAGGAACAAATATTGAACAGAAGAGGACAGGATTTGGCACTCTTCACAAGGCACAAAAACCTCCTTTGAACACGGTAGCCTGGCATCTGCGGATTCCTCATGTGGTGTTTTACGCCTCCCCTGTAGTTTGTGCAATCTGTCCTGTTGGAAGACCCTCCCTCCTCCCTCCCCATACCACTCAGTCACTGAACATGGAAAAAAATTGGGCTTTGAAGTTGAGATTTATTCTGCAAACTGAAGTTATTTTGGGTGTCCTATTTTGAGCTACTTTATCCTAATTTTGTTGACAGCAACAGGTTTGTGCTGTTCGTTAAACCATCTTATACCTATAGGCGTAGGAAGATCCCTTGGGCAGGGAGGACTTCCTACCCCCTATCCCAGGGTTGGAGGTGGCGAATTTCTCCCCCTACAGCTCTCATTTTATTATTCTACTTACACAAAGATTTGGCCAATCGCATTTGATCTGTATCAAGCTGCATAATAGATTATTGTGTATACCATTGAAAAAAAAATTCCATCGAGATGCCAGGCCTGAGAAAATGCTGTAAAGATGCTCTCACTGCTTACATAGCATTTGGATTCTACCAGCAACCTCAATCCGTAGCATATTAACCTTAAGACGTCCACATACCTTGAGACGTCCACCCCAGAGAATAGAAATAAAACTGTCAAATGTTTTATGACAAATTTGAGGGGTGGACATTTCAAGGTATGTGGACGTCTTTAGGTTAACCTATGCCCTACCGCATTAGTCACTGAGGAATGTGAAGGTCCACACTCACATCCTAACTCATTAAGCGTTACAGTTAGGGACCCTCTCCTTCCTCAATCCAATATATAATTAATTGAAATGCCCTGTTCATTCAATTTGGCCAAGCACGGGCATGGGAGAATATTGCACGAAAGAATTTAATGTTATCAAATAGTGTTTTTCATAAGTTCAATTATAGGGTCTGCAGTGCAAGAGTAAATCTGTCTATGGCAAATTAGATATACCCCTGAAAATTCCCAAGAAATCACACATTTTAAAACTCTTATGATTTATCTCTTTGAAGAAAAAGCAGCTGTATGCCAACAACTTAAAAGAAATCTGATTATGTGACAGATGAATCCTTGCTACCCTTGTCAAACATATGATGCCTAGGTACTCAACCTGAGTCCTTTACATGATCAAATCAGAAGCATAAACCGACGGTGCGCATCTTTACACCGGGATTAGCTTAATAGAATTACCCAAAGGATGGATTTATCCTTGAACCAAAATATAGTCTGCACAAAATGCAATACGATAACATTCTAAATCATAGATTCATCTTTGCTCAATCAAAATACATATGTTTAAAACGTGTAAAGTGTAGTGTACTCATTCTCATTACTACATGGATTGGCAGCGCTGATTTTTGGCACACATTCTTACTAGGTGTATCCATAACAGGTCACTTACATGACGAGATGAGAAATACAATTAAAGCTAATGTACCCTTTCCCTGTATCACCATCACAAGCATACATTACAGAGTGTCCAATATACCATAACGATACATGCACCTCCTCCTGGGTCTGAATCCTTTCATTCATATCCTGTGACTGACCAGGATATATGTGACACGATCTGCAAAAAGGGCCCTTCGTGCAAGGTGCATTAAGGTCCCTATGTCACATATGGATCAGGTGTGAGCCTAATGGCTGCACTGCGATCTTCTCGCACTATGAGACCATTATAGCCCATACATTGAACCAGGGCAATTCGTATATGCCGCCTTCACTGGATCAGGTACATATACACTGGAGCACGTAGTCGGTCTGTGTCCTCCTGTGTGGGTGGCACTGGGCTGGAACAGTCAGCCGGCCGGTGGCCATGTTGCTATGGGCAGCATGCGGCCAATGGGCTAACGCCTGGCCTAGACCCCTGCCAGGAGTATTAAACCATGGCCTAAGCCTGGCCGACCGACCGACTCAACACTGCTATAATAAACATTTCAAATACACAGGCAAAGAAGGCCTAGGCTGTAGGGGTGACCGTCTTGCTGTTTAGAAAGCTAATTAGAGAAGTGCATACGGAGCTCACTGTACACGCGTCAAGACTGAATGGTCAGCCCCTGAAAGGGCTTGATCTTGAGGGGGTGGTTGGACTTGTGGTCAGTTCAAATGGCTGAGGGTACAGATGACCAAGGCTGATCAGGATCATGAAGCATGGATCCGGGAGGAGTGTCCTTCTCCGGGCGCCCTTTGAAGGTGGTTAGACATAGCACCAGGAGGAGTGTACCACGGAACCTGCCGCTCCTCCATGTGAGTACAGGTAAATAGCGGCCAGTGGAGCTATACGCCAACAGGAGGACCTCTCTGTTATACCATAGGTAAACAGCCCAGGAGGAATATACACCCACTACTGTTACATTGAACTCAACTGTGTATATCATCTGAAGACAGGCAGAATGATGATTAGGCAGCTTTATCCTACTACCCCTTATAATATGCCCCCAGTAAGTGACCGCCCCTTATACATATTGTAACAAATCCATATAAAGATGCCTACCAGTAGGACAAGAGCCGCCTCCGCCAGGAGTCCTAATGCTAACAGGAAGGACTCTTCCAATACAGGGGCTCAACAAGGGCAAGGTGCCGGAAGAGCCCCTACTGGAGGCACTGGCAGTACGGCCACCTCTGGCAGGTCAAGGTCTGTCGGTAGGGGTGGAACAGAGCGTCAGACGCGGGGGTCTGACGACACGACGTCCAGGAGGTCCATGCCGGCCTCTGCAGCCATACCGGAAGCTGGACGTACAACAACGACGGCAAGCACGAGATCCAGTCGTCGCACCAGTGTAACAGCAAGGGATGGCGACAGGAGGAGATCGACCAGTCAACCGGAAGTCACAGCGGCGTCAGCTTCGGGTGCCGCGTCTCCGAGACAGAGCCAGCCCGCAACAGCGACTACCTCCACTGCTTCACCCTCTGGTACAGGGACATCCGGTACTGCCAACTCGGGAACGGCAACTTCCGGTACCACAACGTCTGCAACAGCGACCTCTCCGACTGCAACTTCCGGTAATACGACGACGTCGACCTCGCGCACTGCGCGGCCGCATTCCGGCGCCCCACCTACCTATGAGGAATCTGTAAACCATTTGACGTTGGAGTACGGTGGTTATTTCGTGCCCTATGAGTCGCGCCCTATCGCCACCCCTCTTACAAACGTGTCTAATATCTCCTTCTCTCAGATGAATCTGGCAGGAAGGGGGGCGGTGGGGCACCGCGGTTCCCGGAACAGTGTAGGACCTATCGGTGTACCCGTCGATCGACGGCTCATCGACGAACGGAACCCGCGTGGTCGGCGTCAGCGGCGGGTCGGTGACCTCGCCCTGACAGCGTCAGAAAGGGTGGTGATCACTGAACCCGTCACTAGGGAACTGGAGGAGGCTGAGGAAGAAGGCAATGACAGCTGTACCAAGCTCCTCCTGCCTCCCATGCACATCTGTATGGCCACCACATGTCTCGTCTTCAACTGCGTTATACCTGGATCAGGTGAGGATTTATGGGTGTACAAATTCAGGCTTCTTTTTCAAAATCCACTGAGATAAGTATAACTGACTGTGGAAGGGTTATAGGGTCATTGGTAAGGGCCCTTTACTATTTTCTCGCGGCTAGCCTATTTGGTTACTATGAACGTGGCGTTAAGGTATATAATTAGAAGAATAACTCACAGATGATCGTTAAAAAAATTCAAAAAGTGATCAATAGTGTGTCCAAATGTCGGTCTTGAGGGTACTGCACAAGGTACTGCTGAGCTGGTGGACCCTATGATTTTGGGGGTGGTTGGTAGTGACATAATTATATGGTTGGTAAGTACGATCAGTCCCTACAATTATGCATTTAGAATATAATGTTTGGTAGACGTGTTTACGTTGTGCAGAGATTAATGATAACGTATACAGACTGCTATTTGAATTTGCAACTTCCAACCGTAGGACCTTGTGAAGTGCATCAATTCATTTCAGTATACCCTGCAAAAAGGATGTTTAGATCCTCAATACAATTCTAAACACAATATTGCAACGTTATTTCAATCAAGATATCCTTCTATGTGCTTGTTTAAATTTCTAGGTATTTAGATCTATAATTCTTTTTTTTTAGTTCCAAGAATCATGTAAAACTACATGGTTGGATTTACGTTTCAGTAGGGGAACATCGTGCGTATTAATCGATCTGTCAAGAGAGATTTGATTCCTACTGCCTTAGGAAGAGATCATCAAATCTCAAGGGAACAGCTGTGTTGTCCGATAACGTCATATCCACATCAGTGTGACTTGGATAGCATAAACAAATAACAAATAAGATTAATTACCAAATACAATGGAGGGGTGCATTGCTATACATGTATCCATGTTGAATCAACACAGAAAGAATGTAGCAACTGGTTCCATAGCACACGAATAGTTATTATACATGTGTTTCTGATTATCTATACACCTCGAAATCATATGCTTATATTCTTAACACCTACATCACTATCTGTTTGAATTCTAAGTTGGATGTTTAGAATAATGCTGTTTAACTTACATATACAGAAAATGTACTGAACAACTGATCTACCAATATGTTTAAACGTTAAAGCTGCTTACATCTATACAACTATTTAACAGTACACTACTCCTATACCTGACATTTAGTAGAGGCATGAGCTTAGTTGAGATCTCAGGCTTAACTGAGTCAATGATTATGGTACATTCTAGGTACTGCGTGTATAGTATTATGGTCCCATGTTTATAGTCTACAGCAACCTGCCTTGTATGTGTACATATAATTATATATATATATATATATATATATATATATATATATATATATATATATATATATATATATATATATTTATATATATATATATATATATATATATATATATATATATGTACAGATGTACTGAAGCATCAATGATCTATGTTTTTCAATAACCCTGACAGTTCTGCTAACTATGATACAGTAAAGGAAATAGCTGCATCACACTTCACATATCAACAGGAATTGGGAAATGAAAGTTGATATACATAAAATGAAATGCAGTCTTACAGGGTGTGGCTCATCTCAAGTGTCTCACCAAAGGCTCCTTAAGATATGTGTAATTGTCAAGCAGCATGAAAATATTCAATAGTCATAAGAACTATCACAGTGCTTCATAGACACTTTAAGTGAATAGAGTGCACTGAGTACAAACATGGTTATTCCATATCCCCTCTCTGGAAGGCTCCTCACCTGTTTGTAATGGGAAATGAAAGTTGGGTGTATGCCTTGAAGTTTTGGGTTGTACAAAATGCATCTTACAGGCTAGCTATTCTTTGATATACCCGGTACCCCTTTTGCATGGAGTTATTTCTATAGAAAAAGATATGTATCAAGCATTAGTGTTACCATTTTTGGGGGAAAAAAGTGTTTTTTTTTTGGGGGGGGGGGTGAAAACCTTGAATAGCCTATAGCATAACAAAAAAAAACTTGATTTCTGCCACATCTTAGCCATCCATATGTATCGTTCGGCAAACCTAAGAACCTAGTGCACAGCACACATTTTTATGTAGCTCTTTAGACAACTTACAGCGATCAGCACTTTAAGCAAATGAAACCGATCTAACATTCCTATAAGTATCTCCCTTTTATACACAGCCCCATCATAACTGTAGGTATAAAGGTGGTTTGGGGGTATATATCTCGCATGTTTTACAGATCCCCCTACAGATGTAAGGCTGGTATCTTTCAAAGGCAGCCTATTCTTAAATATTGTGTACACACACACACTTTTTATTAATGGAAACAGGGATAGAAATGCCTTCAGTTGTATGTCTTATATGATAACATTGAGAAAGTGTTCCCACATTGTGACTCTTCAATAAAGGGGCCCTTATCATTCAATACTATAGCACGCCAAGCATGTTTGATACTGGCCCTAATTTAGGCCCCCGCTGCTTAACTGAGCCAATAAGGTACTCTAAAAATACAGGCTACTCAGAATGAAGGCTCCTGGACCATGGGCTACAGCATATATGAAACCTGTATAAACACAGGCTACACTAATCCTCTATATTATTTGATAATCCTACTAGTGTCTGCCCACCATGGTACAATGGAACAACTGAATTGGACTCTACCTGCCAATAAGAATTGGAAAACAGGAGCTGATATCAATTTATTGCAGTGAATCATAGAAATGGAGGGTAGGACACATATGAAGTGCCTCATCAACGCGTTCAGAAGAATACATCGTCGCCTCAGTGCAACAAGGTTGTCACTGATATTTGAGCAAAGTTGCTTTAACATCAATTGACCCTTATCTACCCACTATGAAAGTACTGAAGCTCTGTCTTATGAAATGTGTGCCTACAGGCCTCAGGGCAATATTGTTGCAATGACTTGGTGCTATAGTAATTGTAACACTTCTTTCATCACTTCTTCAAAAACTTGAAAAATGCACTTACGACGTTCTTGCATTGAGGTGATAACATGTAATGTTTGGAAGCATGGATAGTTACAAACAGTCCTGACTGAATAAGTGCTAGGTAGGCGTATTAGATACCAATAAGGGTACTTAATACAATTGATGTCGGTGCAATTCTGCATTTGCACGAACCCAGAATTCAACAGGGTGACTTCAAACACTTTTGAACCTATGTATCAGGCAGCAGTTCATATGGGCTATTGCATGTTAGGAACTAGTTAGGAGCATTTTAGACCTTCCTTTTAATGTCTAAACATCTGCCTGAATGTCCTTTGCATGCTGTAATCTTGAGCAGTAAGGGTATTTTGAGTAGCAAATTTTATTCCCATTGCAATTTGTAAATATGTGTTGGGCTCCATGTTCATAGCAATTTAGTCCTTGTGAGTGGTCAGCATCATCCATATTTTGAGTCATGTCCCTACCTACTGGCAATATGGACCTAGCATATCCCTTATCCAGCACATTAAGACAGTCAAGTGGATGTCATTGAGACCACTTTTAAGGAGTGTGTTTTTACTGATCAGTCACGCTATACCATAACGTTAGACAAGCAGGTTTGCTTACATGTCTACCTTCATCTAGTCTCTGGATTATGCATTATCTTTGATGTTAGGGGACCGTGTATGGAACAACGTTACAATTTCACTGATAGACCCAACAAATGTTAGTCCAGCGATATGATATTGATATGTATGATGGAAACCACATCTAAGGAATTCCAGATCGAGCAGGTGAGATGGTAGGAAACGAGAGCAATACTCTTTCTACTCAACTTCGTTCCCACATCTGCCCCCCCTCCCAACCATCTCTAAGGGGATGATAGCTAATGAGCAACTTATAATTCAACATGTGTGACAGGGTCTGCGAAAAGGGACCTTATTTTAGGGGGAATAGGGTCCTTTTTCCCAGTGCAGGTCACATGTATCCACTGTAGAGGGAATGAATCACTCAGTCGTTGTAAAATTGAGTAAAACTATTGGAACGAAATTGGAATATATTGAGAGAATTAAGAGGAAACAGGACCCCCTCCCCCAGCCACCTCCCCCTCCCTCATCTGCCTACCACTGTGAGTGATTTAGTCACACACAGGATTTAGTAGGCCAGCGGATAATGTACCAGTAATACTCAACACGAGTAAGGTGCTGCCCCTGCCTACTCTGTACCAGGTTCTATGGCTCCTGCTCCTGGCACCAGGCCGCCCTGGAGGTACCCAAATCGGCCTTAAGTGCCACCCTGATATCGTATACTCCCCCTTTATGTAGTTGCACCCTGGGCCCTTAAGGCTAACCTCAGTTGGTTCTCCTGTATTATACTCAACAACTTAATGCCTCCGATCCCTGAGACATACGAGTAGGCAGGCCCTGTGTTTGTATTTATTTGGCACATTGTCCACCGCAGCCCACAGGTGTAGGAGCACACTCCAGAATATAACTCCCATATAGGGACTGTGTATGTAGTTGGTCTCATTCTGGTGCTTGGTTTATTGCAGAAATTACTGCACAGCCCCAATCTGTAATACGTCCTTATTGTACTTGATCCTATATTGAATGGTGCTCGTCTGATTTATCCAGCATGTATATGTGTACGCTGGTGTAGTTTCACTTTTATAGTTTGCCACTTGAAATGCATCTTCATATCATGCCTACATGGCATTGTATATGAAAGGACATGCAGTGGCAATAGCCTTAGCATATAGACCAGAATTTTCATTAAAGGTTATATAATGATTCAAGCTAATTTCTAAATATTGCTTCCATGTAATTTCAAATACGGCCATAATCAGGCTTATCGGAAATATACATCACAACCCCAACACTTATTTTAGTGCGTTAACACGTCCAACAAAGCAGATTGTTCTTTTTATTGATTTGGAATTCACCAGTGTCCCTTACAACCTTTATGAGGCTATAACCATTGGCACTTAAAAACGCGATAACCGGTCTCAATGTGCCGTTTTATGGGCTTGTCTAAGGCCTTTAAATTGTTAATACCAAGTAAGGTTCCCTTGGTCGTGGCAGCCACCAGGCTGGGGATCGCTCGAATTTAATCGATCCTCCTTCCCAAGAAATATCTTGCACATTCAGGAACGATTTCCTGAGCAAATATTTCTTATGGACAGTTTTGACCTAAGAAACAAGGTAGGGTGTGAAGAATCCTTAACCAGCTGTGCAACTTATGTGATGTAATCAGTGTTATCTTAATACACTATAATGACCAATTGAGCCTGTATATTCAGCCATAAGTAATACACAGATTTATACTGGGCAAAAACTATGCTAGTGTGCTAACCAGCGGATGTATAATGGGTGATGCTATACGCAGAACGTTAAGCCTGGCATAAAGTATATGCCACACTCGCATATTAACCACGCCATAAGTCTTGGAGAAAGCATTAATGTTCTTCTACTTTTAACGTGAGTATACATATAAAAGAGTGTAAAGGTCCTCTATAGCCTCTGCCACAGTCAATATCAGCTATCTAGCTAATTCAGCCAAACAGCCAAAATGCACTACCATATCTCATGATGGTCAGTAAGTAATGTAACCATGGTGGTTTAAAGTTGGTCTAATCTCTATCTATGAGGGAGTGTGTTAATCCTTTAGAGTAGAATAACACTTAACACTTTCCTTGGTCGACATGATGCAGCGATGCATTGCCACCCAGTCTACTCATTAAAACCTCTTTGTAGCATCATGCCCACTCTTTGAGAATGTATTTCTCCTGGGGGTTGTCATGATTCATGAATAGAGAGCCCTAGTGGGGTGAGTGTAGGGGCACTGCATGAAGGCATCATGCTGACATGGGCATGATACATTAACGCACTATCTGACTTTGAAAGGATTATATTAATGACAGTGTTTTGCAGCAAAGGACCTGCTGGTGTGAAATATTGCACTCAGCCATGTGGTAAAGTACTCTGAGATCAATACTACATGCTGTATCGTGGCTGTATCTCACAACCACAACCAATCTAAGAACTCACAAAAAAAGAAAGAAAGTGCCAATAAAACTATGTGTAGGAATGGGGCATGGAGGCATGTGCTTTATTGGAACAACATGTTTAGTTAATTACTCATTGTAGTCAATCATGAAGTTGCTAGCTCATGGATTCTTGGAATGATTGATAAAATGTACGTGTATGTTGAGTCATAGATCAACTGGTGCTTAATCCTTCTATTAGATCTAAACTGGCCTGGCTTAGTACTTTGTGGGGAAAGAATGGTTTATGACGCATGAATTATTAGACAAACAGTAGATCAGTGATCAACCTCCTAAAGGCATATATATAGAAAATAGGTGCATTGATATCAAGATTATAGTGTGCGTGTGTGTGTGTGAAGGCTTTTGATTGATATGGAGTTTTATGGACGGGACCCAACTTAATAGAGGTACTTGGTAAAATATAGCTAACACTGTTCTACAAAGTTTTCCAACTTTGAAAAATGCGGGGACCAGACACAATTCTTCCTATGTGTCTTGCTGCGTATGATTCAAAAATAGCACTTAGTACTGCGCGATAGGCTAGGGGTTTTAAGAGTTTCATATAACTATATACACCTTATTTATTCATCAGACAGGAATGTGCACTTTTAATTCATACATCATTCATAAGTTGCGTTTAACTGATCTTTCCAAAAATGAATACTCCCGCATGACAGAAGATAGTGGAAAGTGATATTTTACAGTGCGTTACCGGTAAGTATTGATGATAATAGCTTGGGGAATGTGGGCGTTGTCCTTAAGATTCTGACGAGTATGTCTGCCCACCATCAGCAAATACCATCACATGCATGTTAGATGGTCCATTAAGGTTTTGCTTAGGGGTCCAATTAAAATGTTGATCGAATTGAGTTGACTTCAAACTAGATTACCCAAATTTCCCTATGGTTGGGTGAGCCACCTGTAACCATCTGAGGTGAATATGAATATGTAACAATTAATTTATCTTTTCAATGTTGTAATCATTACCGATTAAAAATTCTTAGGTGCTGTTAATTAACAAAAGTAAATTATGCTTCTCCTATCTAATTGCACAGAAAAGATGTGTAGTTTAATCATTGAAAGCCAGCAGCCCAGTTTGAGATTAAAGTATGCTTGAAGTAAGCTACAAGTGACAATATTCATTTTTGAGACATCAGCTGGCATTCATACAGGCCTACGAGTCATACTTCTTTCACAGTTTACATGCGGCTCCCCAAGAAAAAGACTCAGATGAGTTTAGACAATGCAATTTGCCGAATTGCCCTATGATTTAGCTCCGCTATCTGCCCAACCTAAAATCAATACATTAGTGTGTGGTCTGCTCCCAATCTGAACAAAAACTAAATTAGCCTCCGATTGCGCCTGCTACATTGAGGGAGTCAGTCGTAAATCACACTTTATCTGTATATAAATGTATATATATATATTTGTGTATGAGAGTTCATTGCCACATATAATATCTTGGACTAACAGGGTGACCTAAACGATGATCCTGAAACGATGATCCTGAAACGTACTCTAGTGACCCGCAAATGGCAAATGGATGCACAACTTAGAGTTTGCTTCCCAAATTATGCACTTTGATCCTCAGTTCAACGAATCTATCCCAGCGAAATCATGTCAGGAGTGCAATATTCGGTGTATTTAATCATACACTCCATATCAAGTTCAGATATCGCATGCCAAAGACAACAGTGAGAGAACGGGGACCTTAATTCCCCAGTGAAACAATGTTCTTTATTCAGGATCCTATTTCAAGCATACTTTGGCTTTTTCCAGATATCTTCAGGGGCTTGGATGTTCAATACTATCTTATATCAGAGGAAGAGCATAGGTCATTACGTATAACGCGGTACGATACTATTCTCTAACTGTGCCCCCCCCCCACTGAAGAAATATGATTGAATAATATGTATAGAAAAGGAACGTTGTAGACATCCTGGCATATCATCTTCACGGAATATTGGTTTTGACTCCCAATAACTGCCACATGTACCTTACTCTAGCTTACATATCATGTGGCGTTGGGCATTTAGAAAATCCGGTGGTGCAATAGGAAGAATACCAAAGCTTATGTGGATGGATGAACAGGGATGTGAGTAGATGAACCTTGTGCTCGCATCATGATTATGCACGTTAATCAGTGTCAATATTTTGCCACCGTGAGTTATAATGTCATGACTGTGGGAGTCCGTTGGTAGAGCATTCGATGAAGAAGGCAGTAAAAACACACAATTAAAGGTCAGGGGTATACTACCTGGTCAAAAAATGTCATATCAAGGTCAGGGGAATGCACAGAAAAGTATCTTTGGACATCCCAGAGGTTTTCAAGCATGTATCTAGTCTATACTCACGATATTGTGCCTGTTGGTATTTCAGGCTGTACTACTGGACAATATGCCTTACTCTATTGCATATCTAGACAGCTCTTTAGAATGAATAAACATGTTTATCATTCCACTATCAGGCAATTGTAGAGTATAATACACACACAAAACAACATGACATGGAGAGAAATGATAATATTCCGTTTCATTTTTACAAAACCTGGCTGCATATATACAAACTAGTTAATTTTGACTGCACATTTAAAGTTCAAATCCAATCAATTGCTGACCTATAAGCAGCATAAGCAATACTACTTGAATCTATAAATTGGTAAACCTACAAACTTGACAAGTTGACAGGCAGTATTTCATATGCACTAGGTGGCCTACGAAGGCAGAACCTAATCTGATCGGTCATGGTAGAAGTCTATAATGCACTCTTTGTGTCCAATAGCTTAATTGTCCCTTACAACATTGAAGCCAGCAGATCTTTTAACCCTTTGGGTACTTTGAAAGATAGCAGAGCCATAAACTTTGAGTTTGAAAATATAAACACTTCGGCACTGTCACAGATCATACATAACCTAAAGAGACCAAGTGACTCACATTGTTTTCTTTTCATAGACACAATTGGTTGATCTGGTATTATTAAATGGCCCTACGCCTATATGATACTTAATCATTTCGATTTATTGTACCTTATCTTTTACTTCAGGACAATTTTGATAGATAATGATAAATTACATCTACTTTAACTTGAATAAATCTATTGAATTAAGACAACACGTAATCTTTACTTTAGAACTGGCATACATTCACAGATTTGGGGAAATGGTATGAGCTTGAACTTACTGACTATCTTATTCTAACAACAGCATGTAAATTTCTATGATCCTCATCATACCCTCAAAATAAATAAAGATTTGTCCACAGACAAAGACATAGTTCATAAGGCCTTTGTGATTATGCAGACCATATTCAGTAGAACTGCATGTATGCACAGGGCTATAGATACTAACCCCAAGCCATGCCGTCTGTTTGCAGGTACCTTGGTGGCTGCCTTTGGCCTCTTCTGTTGTACCAAACCTGACGAGTGGTCATGTGGAAAAAAGATGGCTTCCAGCTGTCTATGCCTGCTGGTGGCACTAGCACAGATCATCCTCACCCCTGTACTCCTTATTGGCTGGATCTGGAGCATACTTTGGGGGTTTGCCTATGTTGGTGTGTCACGTAAGTAGTGATTATCTGTTTAACTCTTAGGGATTATAGGCATTTTAAGGATCACCCACCTTAAGGTGTCCCATTCATTCTAAGCCTCTGACAATTTAGTGCTTAACTCCAGAGACCACAGGAAACATCAAACACTTCATGTTCGATGCATTTGTTTGGTAAATACCTCAATTCACCTATTTTCCTAATCACTACGTCCTAAAACCCTAACCTGAATAAACCCTTCTTTAGCCAAAGGTACTGAAATCGCTAGTGAACATTTGATGTGGCTGTAATCAGGGTGACAAATTCTCTCCGCCTCAGAGCAACAAGGTTGTAACTGACTTTTAGTTTTCTCCTGTTTTGACATCTATTGACCCTTTTCTAGCTACTATAAGAACTGAAGCTCTGTACGGGCCAAGCACAATGTGGTTGTATGAACTAGGTGCTAGAGTAACCGGAATACTACTTTTTGTCTCTCCTGCAAAATGTGAAAATTGCACATACGACCTTGTTGCACTAAGGCAACAAAATATTACACTGTACAGTAGGCGATCACTACTTTTCTGAAATCTTACAAAGAAGAAACATATCATGAGTCTACCATTAGCATTCTTAGGGTCTTCTCTGAATTTAAACGGAAATAGTCCTATCTTAACCATCTTCTTGAATCATCAGTACATTTAGATAAGAAATACCAGTATGTCATCTATTTACCCCTTTCTGTATACACCCACACACATTGACAGACCAAGAGTACCATGGCATTAAGGATGACGATGATGACGAGGACGAACTGGCCACCATAGCCTCAGGGCGGGGCAGGAGAGGTTTGTCGGACCTGGAGGACGAGGACACACCCTGGGCACTGGGCTACCACCGCTTTGACCACCCCACCAGTGCCCCAAGCCAACGCCGGATGTCACTAGCCGGTACCGGAAGTCAAGCAGAGCTAGAGCAGCGGCGCCAAGCATCCATGCTACGAGCTACTCGGAGTTACGGCTATGTGGAGGTTCATGGCCTACATGGAGGACCCTATGGGTCTATAGACCATCACCGACTAGCTCGTACCAGGTTACAAAGACCTCCAGGGAGTGCAGGGAGTTCTAATACACTGAACAGTAACAGGCCAATGAGCCAGACTACGCTGACATCGTACATTAACGATGGCATGTTCCTTAATAATCCCCCACCTCCTCAGCCAACTAGAACCCACCCACCCTCCATGGTAACTATTGACATGTGAAGGGATGAGTAGTGAATCTATCGGAGATTGGCTACTGGAGGCTTATCCCAATTGGGAACACTCATCAACTCCCTGTGGTAATTACAAGGTGAGGACCACTTCCATACAACGCGTCCATAGTGAAGGTCACCACATCCAATGACGCCTAGTGCTAGCTCCCCTAGTATGATTATCCACCCTATCTAGTGATAATTATCTGCTACGCAGGCCTCTTTAACTACTATACAATTGACATGAAATGTCTATTATTAAGGCACAAGCGTACATGGCAAGCCATGGGTCTATCTGTACCTGCTCGTCCTCACTCTAGGTCTGGTTCAACATACAATGTTGATAGTAAAACTACGTAAAACCTCCAGCATACTAGATAAATTCTGATTGCCTCACAACTATTTTTTAACCACTAGCTGATATCTGCTTCCTCATGGTTCACAAAGGTTTGACATTACTGTAGCAATTTATTGACATCACGAAGGGGAAATTAACACAGAGGTCTAATTCTATTCTTTGAAAGTGGGGTGATTTTTTGGTACTTGCGGTCCATCCTCACTTTCCAACAAGGCGATACCACCTAATGGTTTATCATGGCCACAATCTCAGGTGAATTTTTGTCTAATGGATACCTGGCTGATAGTAGCTGCATCCCCAATGTAGTGATATAACATAGGACAGCTATGGGTCAACTATAGGAAAGACAAAAATATCATAAGGGCAATTTATTAAGACGACGCCGAAACGCTCACGCAAGTAACAAAATGTTTTCTGGATTTCACCTGCTCGGCGTATCAGAAAATGATCTCGGTGACAAGAGAAATCAATTTGAATGAGAGGTGAACTCGCTGCATCTTAAGTGCTCAAGAATATGATAGATGATGGCAAGGACTCATTGTCATTAATGTGGTATTTAATCCTGATATTTCTGACGGTGCCATAGCGGAGACAAGGTGCCAAATCTAGGGCAGACCTAGAGAATAACATGTTAAAAGACACTAACTTTAAGCTAGCTCTTTCAAAACACTGTGACTTGAAAGTACATTCACCCTTGATTTGGTTAATGATATATTATTTGTCTCTGTCTAAAATAAATTAGATGATATAATAGCCACGATAATTTCAGAGAGGTCAAAAATGATTGTTGTAATCATTATGGTTATTGAGGAGATCCCAAAATTAACGGAAAGGTTTTAAAAACCATAAGAAAATAATCATGATGTTTTACACTATTCGGGATATATATGATTTTCCTTTAACCAAGAAGAAGTATGTTGATGGAGCAAATTCCAGGTATTCTACCATGATTGAAGACCAGCAAAAGTGATGAAAAAAGAATTATTCAATGTGTATGAATTTAACATCAATCTAAAATCAATTTAATTATGTTCTTATCATTTTTATTTAATTTGAATGTAAATGTGGCATGGAAATGATCAAAAGTAGATAAGCTGTATTACCTTAACAGTATTTCAAGGATGTGCCACACTCAAGTAAACTAGAAGAATTTTCGCTTGACCTACATTTGAGAACATAAGTAATATCTGAGTTTGTGGGTGAATTGACTGGGTGCTCTCTTAAATGAAAATGGAATCTAAGAGATTAAATCATACATTTACATATTCTGCTCTCTGTATTTATGTAATTTTAGTGAAATGTGTATTTAATGTATCATACCAATGCTTATGATTTGATATGACGGGTAAGAGTGCAGCATTGGCATTAATTATTTGCCAAACTCCACAAAAAAAAAACGAATTTAGCCATACTGATACTTATCCCTAACTATCAATACCATTATTTATTAAATAAAACATATAAAAACCTCCATGAAATCGTTGTGTATATTTATAATGATTGGTCCAAATAAATATACAATTGATAGCAGGATGTGGTTTATCTCAAGTTGAATACGAGAGCCCCATAGGCTTAACCAAGAAACTCTGTATCACACCCCACAGTGTGATAACCATTCCCCGTATCACACTCCCTGGGAAAACATCCAAAACGGTCAAATAACTGATGGGTATAGGTAATACATTTTATCTCAAGTTGAATACGAGAGCCCCATAGGTTTAACCAAGAACCTCTGTATCACACCCCCCAGTGTGATAACCCGTATCACACTGCAAGGGAAAACATCCAAAATGTTCAAATGACTGATGATAAAATCATTTCTAATGCCAAATAAATCGAATTTTGAACATATCTGACTAAATTAACTTGAGATAAATACAAAGGAGCACTTGAATTGGTCAGCACTGAGGGTTATCACACTCGGCTTCGCCTCGTGTGATAACCCTCAGTGCTGACCAATTCTCGTTCACCTTTGTCTATGTATTGTAGCTTTCAGTGTGAAGTAAATATAAGTAATGCTATACTCACAGAAGAAAATACAATAAAAAAACCTTCTTATAATGGTGTGTGCCACCTTTGACTAGCTATTTCTTATTGTAATGACTGATGAAATCCGCCATATTTCCCTACATATTGTGAGTTTTTATGTCCATGGTAGTAGCAATATGCCACAAGTGATATGTCACAAATTGAAACATTTAATATAAAGCAGCTTTATTGCATAAAATACTTTTGGGCTACCACAATGAAGGCCTAAAGCTAAAGCTCCACTACGCGGTTATTGCAGAGAATTGCAGCTATTCTCACAAAATGGGACACAGTCATATAGGAAAATAAACTGGAGGTGATAGCACTAAACAGGCAGGCATTTGTTTATGATCATGGACAAGATCGAGATGTTTTGTTTACTGAATCAAGCATGCTCTCATGCTTACACGGACTTTCACGTTGATGAGGCCGTGCAATTTGATATCTAACAGGATTGATTTTTACATGGTAAACCCTTGTGATTTATGATGGATTGTTGATATGCAGCTATGTTGTTATCTATGTTATCTATACAGCATCACAGGGACACCATCTCCAACCTTATCAGAGATACATTATTGGAGCCTCACCTGATGTCTGCTATAGATTTCAGTATTGTCAGTTTGCCCACCTTAAAGGTGTAGGCTATGTGCCCAAGTGGTGACTTCTGACTCCATTCGGTAGGGACGTTCCACCTGGCGTAACTATTGATATTACAGTCTCTCCCCAACCACAGCACATAGTTACATTCTCTGTATAGGCACTTTATAAATATAGCCATGCCACACCCCTGAAAGTCACGGGGAACTAAATCCATTTCCTCTGTTTGTTGGTAAAAGTTCCAACCATAGCATGAATAACTCATCCCTTATACACAATGTGCCAGAATGTTGGATAGGCTTAACCCTGAAAATTCTAGATAAGGGAATGATATGTGCAGCAGTGAGTGCCATTCTACCCTATTTTGTGCCTAAAAATCTCCATTGGCCAGATTAACTTTTGCATGCCTCATAAAATCCCCAAGCCCTGGCATAATATAAAAAGACACCTACTATTCCATTTATCAACTATTTGGGAACACCTGTGATTTTTTTCATAATTTTACCAATATTTCTTCTGTCTAATTCTAAACCAATCAACAGCCAGAACACCCTTCAGTGCAGGCCTGAATACCATATGACTCACGAGAGGGCAGCATTTACTTCCACGTGACCTTAAGCCATCTAGCTCTTCTACTGACGTCATGCGAACCGTCAGTGACAATCCTTTACCCCCTCGTGCCACCAATCAATGATATATTCATTAATACATCCCTCGCACAGGAAGGGACATTTGATACTCCACCGGTCTGTGTTCAATTGGCCCCCATAGTGTCCAACAACGCCGCCGCGTTCGTCATCCGGGTCACGCCCGACGCGCAGGCGCACTTAGACCGGACGTGACGTCAAAACGACGTGTGAAGTGCAGGTCGGGAAGTGGGCCCTGATTGGCTGGTCATCATTGGCCACGTGACCTAGGTGTAGGGGAGGCATCATTAGGGAGGGATTGTTAATTCCATCACGTATATCGCCGGCCTCTTCCCTCGAGCTGCACAGTGTTAGGCTGTGGGAAAAGCCATGGTGTCTTCGTCAGCCCTCTAACTCCCTCCCTCTCCAATAGGCTACTGTCTTTCTCTCATTTCTATACTCGACCCAACACTAACTAGTCTACTGTTGGGTTACCTTCTTTGTTTTATGAACTCCTTTTTTTAAAGTTTGAAAGTGTTTTATTGCCAAGTCACAAATCATACATGAGTGATAAAATCTGACAATAAAGGTGATATCCTTAGGATCACAAGGTTCTCAGTTTTCAACACATAGGTAATGAGATTAATGATTTATGTAAGATGATGAAGGATGAGAAAACAGTAAATATAAGGGTAACAGAAAAAGCACTATATACAAAAGGAAAGAAAAATGTACAAGAAGAAATTGATCCATGTTGAGAAAAATACCATGAAAGCAGATTCGTAATCTGCACACTTGAAATTCACAATCACAATTTTAATAATTGGGCTTGATAAAGAGACAAGGGGAACTTAATGATTTGAGATTTAGAAAAAAACTCACAAAATGCTGAAACTAACATTAATATATCTAAAGAGACAACCTGACTGGTTTTTACTGATTTTACTAAGTACATTTGATTATATCAATTTTGTGCATGTAAGTAACACCCATCTATATGCAGCAGCAAGCTCATAACGCGAAACAATACACCCATGTATCCAGCTACAATTATATCAGATATAGCAGTTACATTAAGAAGGCGGTAGGTTAAGTCATTACAACCCATCCCCCACACCTCCTTAAATAGTCTAGCAGTCCAGAACAACAAGGTGAGGTCCTTACAACCCATCCCCGTCCCCTGGCCGACATTTGACCCAGGCACAATGAAGTGAAGTGCAGTTGACCTATACCCCATCGACTGAGGACTCAAAACTTCATTTTGTTTCTTACCACCATAAGCTGCCCAACCCACATGCTACGCACATAGAAAAAAAATGTCTATATCTAGAATAATCAAGATGGATTATCGATTACATCTATTATTCACTCACTCCCCCTAAAATGGGGTCTTGATTTTGACAATAGTGGGACTGCCCCTCAAGTACTGTCTTTTAGCACACTGCCCTCCCCCACCCGCATCCGTCTTACCTTCGTCATGAATATGGCATTACTTGTTGGCATTGCATCAAACATATATTATTCACTCAATCCCCCGTTTTATCTAACTAATTTGCTCTATTGTAGAGGCTCAGACTATCTTTGGGATTGTACTCTAGGAGTTGCTATCATGACCTGCACCGTGGCTCCTATATTTCATAAAATTTTACCTAAAAGTCTGAGTCAATTCACCATCATGAATGGCAAGTATGACTTTGTGGGATTATAAAGAAAATCTGTTCTGACTGGTACTTACCATACCATTAAGTCCAATGGAGATTGCATGAGTGGGGATTAACAGGAAGATTCACAGAAGTCATGGACTCACCCAGGCCAGAGTTATTTGGTGAGGCTCCACTACACGATATTTGCAGAGAATCGCAGCTATTCTTACAAAATGGGACACAAACACAGTCTAAAGAGGGATATTTGTTATCATTGCAAGGTAGAAATTTTATGCTGAGGGAGCTATTTGTTTATCTGGATATGTGATTGTGTGTGATGTCAGGCATCCTTGGATGTTTTTGTTTACTTAATCAAGTTGATGTTATGCAAATATTGCAGACTTTCACATTGGGGAGTCTCTGCAATTCAATATCGGACACATTTGATTTTTACAGGACAGGTTTTTGATTGACTGGTGTGTTGTTATTTATATCATACTGTATTATTGTTTATACAGCAGAAGGGGGTAACAAACCCTACCTGATCAGTCTCTCAGTCACAGGTTTGGAGCAAATGTAAACATAACTATAGGTAAGGGAGTGTTCATTTTTTAACAACAGGGGGGGGGTTGGTGAGTTTACGTTTTGACCCCTGAAAATATTTTCCACCCCCCCTTGAGAGGTGCAGAAATATTTTTGCCCCCCCCCCTCCGGAGGGGTCAAAATATTTTGCGCCCCCCCATCATCGAGTTGTGTTGCACCACATTGTACAGCATCATATTGGAATGCAAGAAATTAAAAAGGGGTTCCACTTCTCAAGACCAATTTCATCAGTACTAGTCACACACTACTTAGCCTTATGTATTTTGTTTGAAAAGGAGCCAGGACAAGCTAAGTATAGGGTGGTCTGGGGGCATCACCCGCCCCAGCCAAAAAGTTCTCCTAAAAATCTATAGCCTAAATTTATGCATTCTGGTGGTTTTTGAGGTTTCCCTATACCCTCTGTTTAAATTACTACTATAGGGACCCTTCATACAAAATGTTAGAATGGGGTCTCATTGCATCGATCTGGATGAATCCCAAGATTGATCTCTGTGGTCTTAAGTTAAAGCAAGCAAGCAAACTGTATTTGTCTGAACCAACTTGCTGCAGACACACATGGGCCTTTATGACTCTTAACTATACAGAATGGGAGATTGGCTGCTTTAGCACAGCCTTTGGAAATTTTGTTTAGGGGAGGGGGGTAATTAATGAAGCAATCCAAACCTGCAAATCAAAAACTTTACCGTTTACATGGGTTGGGGGTTTGGGTTTCTGAAAACGTCTGACCCCTTCATGTATGATGGATATCTTGCTATCCTAATGGAAATTTGAACCCTGGATACCAGAACATTGCCGAGACATGCCCCTAGCCTTTCAGTTACTTGATTCTGCTGTAAAGTACTATCTGCAGATTTGTTCCGCAGGGAAATTAGGAAAATCTAGACATATCATGCATTGTCAGGTCAATTTGTGAGCAAAATGGCCAGGCCAACTCTAAGTATGTGCATACTGCTTTCCAAGAAAAATGTTTAAAACTCTTGGGCATGTTTTTTTTATTGTTAGTGTGATAAATGTGTGATAGAGAGTAAGAATATTGAGAAGTCAAATGGTGCATTTTGGTGACGTATGGCTGGATGGTGCAGGGGGGCAAACATCCCACCTGACCCTAAGGTTTTAGTACCCCTGCATCATCAATACACTGTTTTTGGCTCAGGGAGCCTAAGGGTAGATGAAGATGTCCCCCAGGAAAATTTTGAATATCTAGAAGTCAAATGGTGCATTTTGTTGAGGTATGACTGGATGACCCGCCTGGAAGGCTTCAAGGGTCGGGTTTATCCTGGTCGAGTCCATCTTGTATGGGTCTGTATGGTCTGGTTCTGTTCAGTCTGGATCCATCTGATTCTGTCCGGTCTGGTCTGGGTCCCATTGAAGTCTTGACTGGGTCTGTTGTGTTAGGTTCAGTCCAGATCCATTTGGTCCAAGTCCATTTGGTCTGGGTCTTTCCAGTCCAGGTCGGTTTAGTCCGGGTCTGTCAGGGTGGATCCATCCAGGGTGAGTCTGGGGGCAGACCAGGTAGATCTGTCTGGTCCGGGTCAGTCCGGTCTGGGTGAGTCTGTCCAGGTGGATCTGTCCGGGGGCAGTCTGGGTGGGTACAGGTCGGGCCATCTGGGTCAGGCCCACTCCAGATGAGGGGAGAGATTTGGGGAAAGGTTAGGGGAAGGGGAGATGGGAGGAAAGGCTAGGGAGAGAGAACAGACCATGACATATATGCAAATTCCAGATGCGAAAAAAATGGGGGGGTCTGTGGGTATCTCCCCCAGGAAAATTTTAAATATTGAGACGTTAATTGGTGCATTTTGGTGCTTTTTGAGGGTGGCTGATGCCCTTGTATCCAAATCTTTCTAAGACTCCACCATATATATATAAAATGGTAAAATGATATCTCATGGGATCTGGACAAAGATTGACCCTGCCAGATCTTAGAATAACGGAGAGAAGACTGAAAAAAAATGAGGAGTTTGATTGTATGCATGAACCATCTGTGACAGGCGTCACACATACCACAGAGGTCGCATATTCTAATGGAGCCAAAAAGTGAGACTTTTCCCTGAAGCTTGGAATTTTCTAGATTTTTGAGAGCATTTTGGTACATCAAACTGAGGATGGATGCTCAAGTTCACTATATAAGTATATACTGAAATTAAAAAGTTTAAATGTGTGAAACAGGCTCCTCAGCATGAGAGAGTGAGACAACCCCCAAATATGTGAGAATCACGCCAGATGCATGAGATTCACGCCAGATGCATGAGTGTTGAGAGCTCTCCATACAATCTTGTTGGAAGTATGATTCCCCTGAAACATTTTGAAATTTTACAAAGAAAAGGGTGCATTCTGACGCATTGTAAAATTATCAGTATAAACTTTCTCCTTCTGCAAGTAATATATTGAGAAATTATCCCCACTACTTATCAAATTGGGTATTCACGGCAAGTCGCATCAATTCGTGCCTCATAGAGAAGGGTCTAAAAATTTTACGCCCCCCCTCAAGAGCAGTCAAAATATTTTTCGCCCCCCCTTTCAGGAGGGGTCAAAATATTTTATGCCCCCCCCCCTCAAACTCACCAACCCCCCCCCCCCGTTATTAAAAAATGAACACTCCCTAAACACCCTCCCTGTAGTTACAAGTGACCTCTCAAATCTCATGTTTACAATTTTAAATCTCATGTCACGAGTTTAGGACTGTCAACAGCCTATACCTTAGGCACTGTATGGGTAACATATGAGAATCTTTAAAAACATCACGTAGTAGAGCCTCCACTATAGAGATGCATACGGCCTGCACCTATGATAGGGCCATGGTTCGCCCCACTGGGCCTACAACTAGGTGCACAGCTCCATACACTGTATTTTAAGTGGGCTTAGTTCCGACCAACATACACTCAATAAATTCATAGCAATAAATGAGGAATTAACCCCTTCCACCCCATAAAACACGATTCGCACGCAAAAATTCAGGGGTGAAGGGCTAAACCAAAAGAAACCCTTAGAATTACGTAGGCCCCTTTTGATAGATAGAGGCTGAAAGCAAAAGTATCTAGTATATACACTGGAGGCATGTGTGGGGATGTTAGCCTAGGCAAATAAAAGTTGAAGGGTCTGCAATTGTTAGAGTATGAACAAGATGTCTGTCTCATGACAGCAGACATCTTGGAGAAGTCGAGTCCTGCCTCCTGGAGCCAAAATGTCGTCTGCAAACCTGGCTTCCTGCCATAAGCTGCTGGAGCCAACCACAAAGATGTCATTATGAACAACAAGGATGGCCTGTGGTATTGTAAGGGGTGGGTGGTGTCATTCCTCCATGGCAACTGTCCAGAACCCCCAACTAAAGCATTATTGGTATGCAGGTAGCTACCTCACTATGATCTGCCATTGGTAAGATGCAACTTTCATGTGGTGGCATAGAAATGCAGGCCACCACACAAAAATTCCATTTGGTACCTCGCCAACTATAGAAATGCACAGCCTTTAGTGTTGAAACAAAGGGCCGACCTCTTAGACACCAGGGACAGCCTACAAATTATTTTCAATGCATCTCAAATCCATCACTTTATCTTATCTCGATTAATGACCCCTTGATTAGCAATATACCATCAGGGGGTTGTTTCAGAACAGCCGGCAATTGTTCCAGGAAAAGAAGATAAAAATAACATTATTACTATCGCCCCTCATGGACCCACTGCTAAAATTTAGACCAATAGCTCATCTACTGAAATCGTCAGACCATGACCTAGACCGCTTAGGCCTAGATGAAGTCCTTTCAGTAATTCATTTTTTCTTTGCCACAATAGATATAGCAATGAAGACCTCGTCTCATTACACCCACTCATTGTAAGGCATGTGCATGTGTAGTGTTATCCCACCTATGTCATGGTTGTTAGACCCCACAGAGCCTCATGGCCCCTTTAATCCCCTTGACAGATTGGTGCAGAGCCTGCCGACTTTTGATTGTCTATGCTGTTTATAACACATCTGACACCCTACCCACTCAGATCTCGCCTACAGAGACGCTACAGCTTGCTCCCCCTGCCTACAGTTGCCACCTGTCTCCACTAGCCCCTTCAGCACCAGTAGAGACGCCCAATATCCCCCCTCTAGGGCGTGTTTTAATTGTGTTTTTCACACCTACCACAGCCAACATTACCTGCAGAGGCGCCCTAAGGTGCGAAAACGCGGCCCTAACACATTTGATTGCTATACTATCACTACCATAGCCCACATTACCTGTAGAGGCGTCCAAAGCCGCAAAAGTGCGGCCCTTACACGTCTGATTGCTATAGTGGTGCATAGACGCTAGGAACTCAATAAGACTGTATATTAATTTGTAGGGTCAGACTGATACTCCTTTACCTTGCTATAGTCGTGCATTGACGCTAGGAACTCACTAAGACTGTACATCAATGTATAGGGCCAGACTGATACTCCCTTACCTTGCTATAGTTGTGCATTGACCCTAAGAACTCAACAAGACTGTATATTAATTTGTAGGGCCAGACTGATACTCCTCTACCTTGCTATAGTGTTGCATTGACGCTTGGAACTCAAAATTCCCTTCATGGCTGCATTTTGGAAGCTAACTTTCTTATGCTTGAGAGCATAGGTGAAAATGAACATCACCATGATGATCGCCAGCGCGAGATAGCCTTAATTCATATTTATATGAGGCAGGTCACTTCATTGCTTATGCTTGAATTTCTAAAATTTGAAAAATCAGTTAAAACTATGTTTTGGTGTCGTAGGAGTAATCCTCTCAAAGAACTGATACTAAATCATGTGCTGCACGTTCCTGTGTGATCAATAGTAAGGGAGATATGATGGTTTTTGTAAAACTGCCAGTTCTTTGACCTCTCTGCCAGTGCCTGGACTGGCGTTTGCCCCAACATCCCATAAAGCCCTTCATTTCAATCCATTCCTTCCTCAAACATGCCCTTTTTTGCCGGTGACGCTTAAAACAGATAGGTTTTGGCTGGAGGTAGGGTGCGTGCACACCCTAGGCATTTAAGCGCGGTTTTGGGCTTAAATGCATGTATATTGAAAGAAATTTCCATCCAGATACTTCTACTGGTCCAATCTGCAATGTTAGACCCTCTTTGGAATGCTTATGACCCCCCAATTATGATACAACCATTCATTTGGCTTTATCTCCATTATAGCAGGCAAAACCTGAAAATGAGCAGTCATTTTATGTGATTCATTAAGGGGGCTACCTTCTAAGAAGCTAAAATCTGACAGGTACCAAAATCATGATGCATCACACACACAGTTTCACATACTCCAATCATATTTTACAATAACTGTTCATATCCATAAAGATAATCCATGCATTGTTACTATTATAACATATAATGTTTCCTGTGTAACAGAACAGATGCAGACAGAATCAGATTTGAAAGTTATGTAAGGTCTTAGGATTGCAGGCAATATGGGTGTATATAGCACAAGAGAGACCAAATACCAATAAATGACAACAAATGGAATGTTTTGGTAACTATGGTTACCATACCTGACCAGGAATGCCATGTCCCTAACTGAAAATCTTCACTGGGTTATGAGTATTAAGAAAATGTAATGCCGAGCCCATATCAAAGAAGAAGATTGAAATAACGCAAGGTGTTATCAGCAAAATGATACAATCATGAAATAATGTAAAATAATGTAAAATTCTTCAAATAATTCTGGGCACAAAAAGGTTAAGGTGGCATGTTCTTTAGGGCGATGAAACACCCCAGATTCATACAATTCATATGCTTGCAAGGATAAACTCCTGACACCTAGTGACTAAGTATTATTCATTAAAAAGTGGAATCTGAACAATAGAAATGAAATACCCCTCCCCTACCTTCCAATAGCATCAAAGAAGTTGTTCAATGGAGGCAGCCATTGCTTGATAAGGTGCTTAGATATTTTAGATGCAAATGATAGTTACCAGTGCATTATCACTGTTGATAAGCTTTACACATCATTACCTGCAGCCACTGGGGAGACAGCCAAGGCATGGTGCCACAAGCCCTGTTTGCACTGTATGGTGTTTTGTGTTTCAATGGCTTTTTGTGTTTGATTCTGAAAGTATTTGCTCACTATTTGTCAGCAATTAGTCAATACATGTTAGTACTTAGTCACTATATAACCGCAATTAATCAATATATGTCAGTAATTTCTCACTATTTGTCAGCAAACAGTCAATATATGCCATTACTTAGTCATTATATATCAGTACTTAGTCACTATATATCAGTAATTGATCACAATTTGTCAGAAATTAGTCAATTATATGTCAGTAATTACTCACTCTTTGTCAGCAATTAGTCAATATAATATTATGTCAGTAATTACTTACTATTTGTCAGCAATTAGTCCGTATATGTCAGTATTTACTCACTATATATCAGCAATTAGTCAATACATGTCAGTAAAATTACTCAGAATTCAACAGCAATTAGTCAATATATGTCAGAACTTACTCAAGATTTGTCTGCAATTAGTCAATATATAATAGTAATTACTCACCTTTTGCCAGTAATTAGTGAAAATATATCAGTAATAATTCACTATTTGTTAGTAATTGCTCACTATTTTTGTCTGCAATTAGTCAATATATAATAGTAATTAATCACCTTTTGTCAGTAATCAGTCAAAATATATCAGTAATAATTCACTATTTGTCAGCAATTAGTCAATATATGTCAGTATTTACTCCCATTTTGTCAGAAATTTGTCAACACATGTCAGTATTTACATACATTTTGTCAGCAATTAGTCAATATTATGTCAGTATTTACTCCCATTTTGTCAGCAATAAGTAAATATTTGTCAGTACTTCATCACTATTTGTCAGCAATTAGTGAGAATATAGCAGTAACTATGCACTCTTTGTCAGAAATAAATTAGTCAACATATGTTATTATAAATTATGTTAGCATAGTACATAGTATGATTCATTGGTGCATTATGCCTTGACTGATATGATGCAGGGACCATCAGGAATATGGGATGGTAAGTTAGAAAAAATAGAATAGGCATAGATTCATAGCCATTGATTTATTGGTACATCATACCTTGACTGGTATAGTCAAAATATGTCAGTACCTATGTACTATTTGTAAGCAATTAGTCAAAACATGTCAGCACTTGCTCACTATTCTTCTGTAATTAGTCATTATATGTTAGTAATTTTGCACTATTTGTCAGCAATTAGTCAAAATATGTCAGTAACTATGAATGAATGAATGCATTACTGAAAGAACTTCATCAAGGCCTAAGCAGTCTAGGTCATAGTCTTATGATTTCAATAGATGAGCTATTGGTCTAAATTTTAGCGAGAGGGAACTTAATCAAATATTCTGGTCATCAACCATGGCAAAATAATTCATCACAGGTATGCTGTGCTTTCCTCAAGGTTTTCTTCAAGTCATCAAAAACACGCCTCCTCGTTACATAGGGCACATATGCATATCAGTTCTGATACCCACTGAGTATCATAGAACCTTTCAAAAAGAGGGGATGTACATTATAAAGAGGATACACTAAGAATTATCATTACATAGGGCACCAATATTTGAAGCTTCAAATTCGGACATGGCCTCAGCAGACAAGAGAAAAGTACCAAAAAATGATGACATCTTATACCACATATTATTTATGTAGAGGCTGCAGTGAGGGGGGGGGGGGCATGGACATGGGATATAGGTTGTAGGCCAATGATAATCCCATGTAGTGTATAACTGACCAGGTTCATCAGACAATGAGGTTTACACCTTGAGTATAGACATGCAGTTTGACTGACTAGGTATAGGGGGAGGGCGGGTTATGTCAAAGAGCAGTCATCCCTAGGTCACTCGTATGGACACCGTTCCCACAGGGGAGGGTGGCGCTGGCTGATGCAGTGGAACTATAAACTTATGGCAGATGCAAGAAATTTAGGAAAATATCTGAATATGTCCTAAAAAAATCAGGATAAGAATAACTGTGAAATAAGATATACATCAGGGACTATTTCTAACCTAGAAAGATAGTTGATGCATTAAAGAAATCACTTTTATATAATGCGAGTTTGTAGAATAGTGACCCAGGGGTCGGTAGTAGGGAGCCCCAGCTGGGCCATTATATGAGATTTTCTCAAAACACTTCATGTGGGACCATATATACTGTAGTAGACCCCACCCCCACCCCCACTTCCATAGTTATGTTAATATAATATCATCCTTCCACACTTACATTAATGACCATAATGTGCAATATGTCATTTCAGAGTGTTTTTTTAGATTTTGCAGTTAAGATACAATTTTAATGATGTAGAAATACTAGGTAATGGGTTACAAAGACAAACGATTGTGCTACAGTGGGGGAGTTGAGCTACAAAGGGTGGGTATGAGTTACGTTAATGAAATGCACCACCTCCAATTCAATCCGTTTTTCTGGCCTGATATTAACGTTATTTCCTCCACATAACGGCAATACATTAACGTCAACATTTCTTCTGTTACGCTAATTTTACCCTTAATGATTATCACCATTTTTTCATGGAATAATATTATCACCTTTTCTGTTTGTAACACCTTGAGGAAAAGACGAGATGATGATAATGTTCTGAAACGATCCCCTGGAAGCAAGTCATTGTCATTATTATCTAAGCACCGTCACTAGCTGATTCAACTGGTGAAAAACTGTCATATTTACTAAGGAATAATGACAGGCATGCCGGTAGTTTATTTCCTCCATCGCTTTTCATCTAATAATAATAACAGGAATTTCACGTCTTGGAGATCATCTACCCTGGCTTCATATACCAGTAATATGGTTACTTCCTATGACCTAAGACTTCCCATCTTGGTATCAAGTGTCCACATAGTTCCGCCAAATGGCTCCTGGCCTTAGGATCTTGGCAGCCATGTATTGCACGACTAATGAGTCTCGGTCCCAATTAGTAGTTCCGATGAACATGAATTATGATTCTGCACGCGAGTCCAGAGTTTGAGGCGACCTCTTACATATAACCACTCCAATCAGTTCCAAGAAAGTCTGTTTTTATTTTCCCAGTCAGTGAAGTGTACCTGTAAATAAACCGATGTTTTTAACGTAAAACAGATCCAAACCACTCTCCAATCGCATGTGCAAGATCAGATTGGGGAGAATATACAAAATGTTTTAATGTCCGTATATATCTATAGTCTACTGGGCCTCTTCAGTCAATTTTGGCCAATAAGCCTGTTGAGGTTCCCGAATCTGTAGCACTTTCTCGCCTCCTTTCGCGGAAACGGTTGAGTACCGGTGACATCGCCCACACATTTCAGTCAGATTGGAGATTGTCATAAAAGCTTTAATTTCCTTCCTGTACATCAATTACTGATTGATATCGATATATTTATATATAATTGCTGCAGGGTCTAGATATATGCTGTTATTTTGCAATAATGGGTGTAACTAAACATGAAATGCATGGACGATGTCACTGGAACTCAACCATTTCCGTGAAAGGAGGCGAGAAAGTTGTACGGTTTATGGAACCTCAACAGGCTCTATACATTCCCTACAAAAATGTCAACCAAAGAGGCCCGGTGGACTATAGGTAATACATTGTATTGGCCTTAACTGCATGACAGGATGGCAGCACAATCCCAATTCGCGAGAGATACTGAAAAATGGCCATTGTCAAACAATGTGACTTAGTCGGGAAGAAACGGTTGTAAATAAAATACAACTCAGCTTTAGTCTATGAGCAGATCAAACTAAGCGTCCATGCGGATAGCGGGATGAGTTATTATCAGCCAATGAGATAATTCCGTCTATTCACTGCCAAATCTATAGGGAGCAACCACCTGGTAATTCATTTATACCATTGCTAACACGCTGGTAGCCAGCTCAGGTAATTGGCTGTGCCGCGTGCCGGTATGACTTAAGGTTGAATATCCACAAGCCTTTAGATTCTATATTCCTTTATATCTATATCTTGCCTGACGAAGGCTTATAAAATAATCTAAAACGTAGCATGATCAATTCGGCAACAAAATGCTATCGATTGCACACCAATTACTTAAACCCAACTTCTACTTGTCTGGTTTTTATGTGATAGAAATAGATTTCGATTCTATATTTGAAAATAACAATGATTTAAGAGTGCACTTGCAACCATGCAGAACAAAGACAGGTCTTATGGAATTAGGGAGAACATGTAGAAGGGTAGTAGTATAGGTCCTACATGTGATAAGGTGACCAAGATGCTGCTGTAGTGGGGAGATACGTGAGAGATACGTGAGGTGAGCAGGGAGCACCCATTGTTGGCTTCCCTGCCCAATGAGCCTCATTTTGGCTTCCAAACCTCCCCCGCTGGGGCTTCCATTGTGGCAAGGCACGGTGGGAAGGGGGCAAATTTCCTGGTATTCCCAGATTGGTGCCGGTGACCATGCCACTTGTGAACAATAACAAGGTTGAGTGTCGTTCACCTGCCTACCACCAGGGCCCCACCACGTGATCTCCTGTGAGGTGTAGCCCTCCTGGTGGTCCAGTTTTAACCAATCCTCTAAGGGATATATAGAGCTGTTGCATCACGCCGACCCTCGAAGAGTGATAATGCACGCCCTCCAATGTAGTACTAGCGAGTAAGCGCGCCATCACTGCATTTTTGGTACATCCTCAAAACTGAAGTAAACATAGACAAACTAGCTACAGGAGGAACCAACCATTAAAGAGCTAAACATCTTGACGAGGTATGGGTAAAGCCCTCCTAGTGACAATGATACTGAGACTGTATCCACTAATCTGGAGTATTTGAAGCTAGTGATAGTGGTAATTCATTCTAATTTCTAGGTGGAGTTTGTGATAGTAGGAATTCCTTCTCATTTCTGCACACAAAGAAATCGTACCTTAGTCAAACTTAGTCAAAGTGACTTATTATTCTTACTTAGTACTTATGACTAACAAATGACCAAGGAGGTCTAAGTTTTCTTAGTCATATTGACTACCCAAATCAGTTTCACTCTCCGAGCACTATCTTGAACAGGGTATCTGCTGGGAGTTTCAGGCAAGCTAACATATCTTAGTCACTTTCGCTAAGAGATCTTAGTAATTCTGACCAAGGTCCATTAGTAAATTTTACTAAGGGATAGACACATGGTGTTACCTTTACACACCAGATGGCAGCGTGGTTTTAAACAGGATTTTTCTGGTGGGTGGGTACAATAAATAGTTCCATAGATGTCAAAATTATGATAATTTTTCAGAACCTACATGTATTTGAGGCTTTCAAAGTTCAATTTAACATTACACTTGGCTAAATGTAGCAAATAGGCTGATGCCTTGTCAAATGAAATAGGTAGTCAGAGAGGAACACCTATTCTGTGGTAATCTAGATAAATACAATATCCACATTTGAAGTACTTTGGCTCAGTTGGGAGGCGTGGCGCAGTCGGTAGCGCGTCCGCTCACAGGCCGTAAGGTCGTGGGTTCGGTTCCTGGCCCGGCCGGGGCATAGTGGTGGTTCCAAACGTTGCCGTAAGGTGTCGTTTGAGTTCCTCCCTGCTCTGGCTAGGCTGTGCTGGAAAGTCTCTCGGCGGTCATGGCAGACAAATGACTTAAAATAGGCCTGTCCATCTCTCACTATGCCTATGTAGTGACGGATGTTAAAGAACCATTGCCTCGGTAAATGTGTAGGGGCGTGATTTCTACCTTCCCATAGATGCGGTCACCATCATCCCCCCTCCCCATTAGACTAGGGTCCGGGCATGCAACGCCACAAGGGTAATCTCACTTCGGTGTGGATACAACCCGCGGGACCTCTCACCCTTGAGTGTCGGCCGCAAGGAAGGCACGAGGTGAGATAAAATTCGTCACTCACTCACTACTTTGGCTCAGGGGTTCTAAATGAATATGGTGTAAGGCATTTCAAATGCTTCCTCAATGAGGAGACTCTGATCTGTCAGGTGTGAATCCATCATAGAGCTTAACACAATCACCAGTTGAATTGAAGTAAAAATATCAGGTAGTGTATTTAGTCAAAACAACCAAGGAATCCTAGTCAAAATCAGGCAGGCCAAGGCAATTTGGCCACTTTGTCTAATGGTTAGTCCTATTCGTCTAAGAAAAAGAGGGACGTTTAAAGACGGTGTTTTGACTAACTATTGCTAGAAAGTTAGACGATTCGACTCGTATATGACTAACATTTGGAACTTATTTTTTCTGTATCGGTACACATGTATCAGGAGGTGCTTCTGATTGATATGGGCATATGCCCTACCTATACCAATACCAAAGATATCATATGACCTTATTTAAATCTAAGATGACTGCACACGGAGCTGTCCACTCAGTAATCAATATAATCAATATTCTTGCTAGACCTGCACCTATCTGGACTAATGGCCATCGGACACGACATCTCAGGTTGTTATGGGCAGATGAGGTGGACCTCTCTTATCACATGGACAATAAGGTAAACAGGACAAATAGTTCAATGTGTTGTTTAATAGAATGGTTATTATGAAAGATGTTTCATTGGATATAAGATGATATTTGAATTGGGGAACAGAACTTTGTTGATACTGTAAACTTATGAAATGGAAAGTAAGCTGCATCTGATGGAACGACGATAGCATGTATGTACAAGCTAGAGAATGGAATACCCTTCAGTCAAGACCAGACAGGGGAATGCATAGATATGAAAAAAAAAGAAAGAAAAAAAATCATTGATTGTTGACAGAAATCGTGAATCCAATGACAGTCCCCTTCTTGTATAACATAATAATACCCCAAGCTGAAGCTCCGACCACAGGGTCCGCATGATACTAATAGCAGCTACGTAAATATCACATGAAGAGGATGTGAGAGGGAAATAGGCAGAGGAGGGGATGGTGGCATGGGGAGCTATAATCATTGGTCATTGGTGCAGTGTATTCAGTACATAGCCGTCACAGCATCATCCCTCCCTTAATACTACCATTGTTATGAGACTGCCTCTGTCACAGCGTGCACTCACTGGACAATCTAAGCCTTCTCTGCACGCAAACACCACTAGATACACCAAAAGCACCCTCCTGTTGTAAAATTCAGCGTCCTCCCCACCAAATTCCATCCTACTCCCAGCCTCAGTTGAAGAGCAAAAGCCATTAGCTAAAGCGACTTGAAATATGAATGACCAGGCTCATCTCATAGTTCACAGCTGGAATAGTTGGTGAAATAAACCTTAGAAAAATCCAGGTACTATTCTGCCTTTTTTATTTTGTTCTTGACATTTAGATTCCATAATATTGACATTGAGCTTCAAGGAAGGGGATATTCGCAGCTCTCGCTGATTTCTCTAAACCGGTAAAATGTATTGACCATGTGAGCTGGCCGGGTATTAGATTACTGACGTCTGCATATCAGTAGATTATCCAAGTCATTCAAGTCTAAATCCCTGTTGTAGTTGAGAGTATGCAGTTCTATCCATTGGTATGGCTTTATGAATCTGTAGACATAAGTAGGAACAGGAGAGGAATTTTAGAAGCCATCTAATAATTCTGATGTCAGAATATCTGTTTGTCTACACTGAAAATATGGAAGATCCGAAACTAGTCAGTGGTAACCACTTTAGGTCCTCAAGTTGACTATACCTAAAACTACAACTTTAAGTAGTCAAAAGGACAACTTTAGGTCATCACCCTGACGACCTGAGTCATCAATATGACGACTCTGTACTGTCAGTATTGTCATCCTGATGACTCAGGTCATCAAGATGATGACCTAAAGTAGTCATTTTGACTTCCTGAAGTTGTAGTTTTAGGTATCGTCAACTTGAGGACCTAAAGTGGTCACCGCTGACTAGTTTCGGATCTTCCATGTTTTCAGTGCATGCAAGCCATTGTCCAAATCAGTTTTTCTTTTGATCTCAAGTTAGCTAGAACACTAGTTTGTAGTATGAATGGTGTCTGAAACCGTGATCTGGGAGTTGGTGTCTGCAGGCAGTCTGACAAGGCAGTTCAGGCTGAGTAACAACTGGGCCTGCACACTAAAGGTAAGAGTAGGCAGGATTGTTAAGGTCACCATTAGACCAAAATCAGGGTGTATACATGTGGGAACTCCTCTGTTCACAAAATATAGAGGGCTTATCTGTCAGCCTGCCACCTAGTGCCTTCTCCTGTACCTAACATATGGACTAAATGACATACAGGTTTACTATAGTTTACTTTCAATTCATATACAGTGACCACTGAAGTTTGTCCAAGCAGCCCTCCCCAATGCGCGACTGCCATCATGTGATTTAAAATCAAACTACAGGGCCGGGATTATCCTGGAGGGTCTTGGCGAAAAAGAAACGTGAACCCCCCAAAAAAGTGTACGTTTTTGTATTGCTAAATGATTGTTTAGATAATCGTTCAGATGAAACGTGAACGTCTTTTTGTTACATCTCAAAAAAAGGTTTCCTTTTTTTCTGCTGTTTTTTTTTGGCCAATGATATTGAAACAAGTTATGCCATATGCGTTTTTCTCAGTGCTCTCTGAAAGGTTTACATAGGTTCTTCCTCATCATCTTTTGAAAGAACCTCCTGGTATTTTCTAACGTACGATCAGCCTACTTCCCAATCTGACCTTCAGGTGGATATATCCATTACTTCAGCTTCTGCCATAGGAGGCAATGCTGCCCAATTGTTATGGTGGCGTTTCTGCCATCCCAAAACTACCTGTGTAGACAGGTAATGTTACCTGTACTAGATGTGTACCTTCACCTCCACCCGACAAAGCCATGCATAATCCAGTTGTAGGCCAGATGTGTGCTTTAATATTCATCACTTGGACCACTAGACCTATCAACTTACACAGGTCGGTTTCCTATGAGACAAACCTGCATGCCCTACATGCTGAGGAAGTACTTGCTTGGAGGCCGTTACGAACCATTTGGGTACTACTTCTGTTGGAGGTGCTATTCCCAAAACAGAACTGACTGACCTCAGGGAATCAATTCTCTACTGCGTTGCCAAAAAGTAATTGGTTATAGAAATGGTTCAGGAATTGATGAACGCTTCTAAGGTAAGAACCGATTCCAGGCTAGTTCCCTCCTCTAATTCCCTGGCCTACCTACTATGAGAAGCATTTAGGTGGAACCAATCATGGAATCAATTCCCCCAACTTTTCGCAACGCATTCTGATTCAGAGGAAGTGAATTCCATTTTAGTATAAGTTTGGAATCGATCTGTCAGGCTTGAGAATTGCTGGGAACTGGAAGGTGCGCTAGCTTCAATGAGAATCCAAATCGAAATCCTTTTGCAACAGCCTCCTGTATCCATCTACTATGGAGTGGAACATGCCTATAATTCACTTATTCTTTTTCATCATTCATTCTATGAACATTATAAACATTATTTCTATCATCCACAGTAATCAGAACTAATGTGAGTAAAGGTTTGCGGCCTCAGCCCATAACACTTACACACATATTTCTTGTAGACTACCAGGAGTATATTCGTATGAAGTATCGGAAGTTTTCTGCACTGTTGTTGTAATAGGCCTAAATCTCATATGTTTGACTGCACGCAACTGTTTTATCAGTCCCTGCTATCAGGGTAACTTCATCACTAGACTAACGGCAATATTATTTATGTGAACATGGCGCACATTTCAATCTCTTTTTAAATGCCTTGGGTGTATTACCGCCACAGGGGTTTATGTATAAGAAATGACTGAAGACATGCTCCATTCGTAACTGAGGAAGTTTCAATATGTGTTCAATTATGTTAACAGCCGATGGCAAATACACTTGAGCTTGCTGCAAGGAGATAGTGTATATTCTCTACTCAATCGCCAATGGTACACTGAAAACATGGAAGATCCGAAACTAGTCAGCGGTGACCACTTTAGGTCCTCAAGTTGACGATACCTAAAACTACAACTTCAGGAAGTCAAAATGACTACTTTAGGTCATCATCTTGATGACCTGAGTCATCAGGATGACAATACTGACAGTACAGAGTCATCATAGTGACGACTCAGGTCGTCAGGGTGATGACCTAAAGTCGTCCTTTTGACTACTTAAAGTTGTAGTTTTAGGTATAGTCAACTTGAGGACCTAAAGTGGTTACCGCTGACTCGTTTCCGATCTTCGATATTTTCAGTGTATATGGACTGATTCATTGCACTTACATGACCCTTTCTTGGGACGAAAATGATTATCATAAGAAAGTATCATTTTAAAGGAAATTTCTCATCAAGGTTTTATTGATTTGGCGGGCTCAACATGGTTTATGACAAGTCCTTTTCCTTGTTTCCGTTTTCTGAGCATTTTTAAAAATTGCGCGTTTGTAAAATCGTTTTAATCTTGTCCCCATCAGTCATAGTAATTGGATGGCCTTGGATGGTCGCGAGGGCACTAACCTTTCATCCATGTGGGGGATATATTCCTTAGAGAGAGGTCACTAAAGGTTACATATTTTCCCCTTAACACAGTGGGCACAGAATCCTAACACTGCTTAAATTAATGGTGAAAACTGGAGAATCTTGAACGTTAATCAAGCAGCTTTCAACATTGATTCAACGTTCCGTGCCCACTATGGGAAGAATCAATCTATCGGAGCTGTATACTTGTTACTCTTGGATTCGTTTAATTAATCTAAGAATATGGCTATCTATTTTCACAATTCATAACTGGGGATAATTCCCTTAATATCATATATGCGACCTAATTCATTGGTTGGAAATCAGTTGTTATTAGGCAGACGTATTCCCAAAAGCAACGTTGTAACTGGGAATGGTTCCGTTAATTGATACATGGATCTATTCTTCAAATATTAAACGATTCTTATTTTCCTCTATTCTCGCTGGAATCCCGAAAGCTACTGCCTAATGTTCCCCTGAGGATTTAATACATCCAAATTCACCAAACCAGGTGATAATAAATGCAGAGGGAGAAGGCAGAGCGCCCAATACATGGGTGTAAATTGCCAATAGGTCATCTAGCACCCTATCCACGTCAGTCATGGAAGGTGGCATGGTGAGAACTCAGATAAGGTGCACATTACCTCATTCTAGGCGTGGCTAGGTAAGGTTAAAAGAAGGTGCTATTAGTATTAGATATATGTGTAATTTATACCATATGTGTGGTGCTTGTACGTATGTGGAGGGGAGTCGGGGTTATGCTTGTGAGTGGGTAGGAGATACAGATAGAGACAAAGGTGTGGCACTGTTGGTATACTCCAAGACTATTTATAGGCAAGCTACCAGCGCCTTTCATGTTCGGCCTTTTTGTTCTGTGTGCCCTCACTCCCTACTTCAAGGTCCTTCCATCAGACAACAGTTACATCTACACCCAGCTGTGCTCTTACATAAATAACGTCGATGGAAGACACTCATACATCCAAAGATAACACAAAAAGGTGATAGCTTTAAACAGTGCACTTTTCTGCCGCTTGTACTTGTAAGGATGTCGATATTCTTAAGTTAAAATGTATACAAATGGATTATAATGGGAAGCAAAAAATTGTACTTCTGTGGTATACGTGTGTACTTTCTAACGTTGTGGCCCAGCCCCTTTAGAAATGTGCAGGTAATCCTTGATGTCACTAAAAAGTTTTGTTTCCAGTCACCCGACTTCGACCCCAGCAAAATAGGGACAACCCTGGTTATTTTTTTTTTCTTTTTTAATTTCGATGACTTTTTAGATCCTCTCCCCTAACTTTCGTGACCTTAAATCTATTTTTCATGATTCTTTTCCTAACTTTGTATTTATTCAACTTTTTAATAAATTTTTTCAATGGGTCTCGAGTCAACAGCTTAAATAGGCATATCCTTTCCATATGACTTATTCACTCTCTTGTTTCCCTTTTTTATATTTAGTAAAATCAGAGAATCTGGCATATCTACCCATACATAAAACAAAACGAAGTAATAAGTTACCCACCTACCTACCCTAGATCTATCAATCATGTTACTGGAAACACACAATATTTTTTGTGGCCTAAGATGGATATACTTTAGACATGATATTGACCCCCTAACCCCTTGATGCTTTCTACACACAACTGCATACCTGGTATTGTAACGATGTGCAGGTGATGACTATAGGTACTCAGAGATGGGGCCCGCCAACATTAAAATACCATAGAAACTGAAGTTAGATAAAGGGTGTTATTTCAGGCTGTTTGCACCCAGAATGGAAGACGGTTTCTGAGGGAAGTTGAGTGTGGTATGGAAGTGAAGGGTTATCGGTATTATCACTGTATATTTAAAAGTCACTTTTGGACCCCTATTCTGTGACACTGGCATACCTTGTCCCATTGTACTTTACAAATAATATGACCATGACTTACCAAAAACCCTGCTGTAAAATCGTAGCTGTCAACTTATATAGGCTTTCTTATATATTGTAGCGAATTAGACGAACACAGGAGTAAGTCGTTCAATTAAGCTTGGGGAAAACTCAACCTGTATATTGTGTGAATAAAGGTGTACAAATATAAAGGCGTATCTCATCTATTAATCAGATCTCATCAGTTATACAGCCGACGTCGTTCCTGAAGTCTACATAGGACTCTGCTGGGGAGGCTGGGTCACGTCCGCACCAGACAGCTGGGAGTCTTAGACTGCAGAGGCCGCGGTCCCGCGGGCCTTATATAGCAACCGCGGGCACCGCGCCCCCTCGTGGTGCGGGACCGAACCAGCCCGACCCGCAGAGTCCTGCGGAAAGCCTAGCGCTTCCCGCCCCGCCGCTACAATATATATATAATGGGTGGGGCTCCAGAAAATGTCCAATTTTGAGAAAAAATGATCAAAATTTTTAATTACCCTTAGACTTCTATAGTTTTAAATGTCTGTGGAGGAGGTGATAAGCCATCAGAATGCTAAATATTGTGAAGTTGGGATTTTTCCATCATTTTCTATTTTTTAGCTCAAAATGCATATATTTTAAGCATTAAGAGGGGTGTTACGTTCATCAGATTTGATTAAATGAGATAAAATTGTGGAAAAATGATTTTCAAACAATATACCATGATATATATTCACTGGAACCTGGTAGAGATGTATCTCTTCTATGCACAGAATATCATATATAAATTTTTCCTTCGTTTCCACATATCTTGTGTCATGCTTAAAATATCAGGTAAATTGAGAAAATGATGGATTTGCTCTAAATTCATTTAAAAATTCTTGTAAACAACAAAAAAGATATAAAATTGAACAATGTTCCACTAACTGACAATTGGAAATGATTGTATTCACTTTTATTAGCTATACCTAAAGATATTTCTTTGATCTACTTATGCATTATAAAGGATTTTATCTTTGATAAGTCATTAGCCTGAATCCGATGAACGTAACATTTTTGGGGAAAATCATGAAATATCTCCTTAAAGAATATATCTATCTGGAAAATTCATATCCCATGCTGATTAGGTTGATTTTCTCAGGTTTACTGGTTGTTTAAAATTTTCTTCATGGATGATTTATGCCATACATATGCTATCATCAGTTTATCCGATGAATGTAACAGTCTGATGAACGTAACACCAAAAATCTGATGAACGTAACATAAATCCGATGAACGTAACATAAATCTGATTAACGTAACATTTATGATTGCATTCCTATTACAGCAAAACGATAATCTACATTGAAAAAATTCTTACACTAGCTGGTGCAGTTCACTACTTGGGTACCCTATTGATTTTTGTTTTAACTATTATTGAAGAATTAGGCAAATTAGAGGTAAATCATCCACGTGAATCCGATGAACGTAACATAAATCTGATGAACGTAACATTTTCAATTTTCTGTCTTTTATCATACTTTGAAGTGGAATTTCCGGAATCAAATGGCAAGATCCTTTCCAGGCCCCCACCACACACAGTGTCAACTGAATTTCATCTTTATATGCCTTATATTTATATAATAAATTATTCCCCAAAGAAAATAGCCTTAAAAGGGTCATTTTTCTACCCCTCTTTGGGCCTCATTTATGGAGAGAAAACAGTAAAATATTCAGATTTTTGCATATCTGCTCCAATATGTGGGTGTCAGACTTCTACATACTGTCAAAAAACTACCTCAAATGCATTCTATTCATATAGATAACACATTTTTTAAATAAAAACATGATTTTATGAGAAAAACTCTATTTTTAAAGATTTTCATCAGATAATGAAAAAATTTGAAAATTTTCTTGAAAATTCAAGGTGATGTACAGAAGGGTCTCTAAAATATGTTGTATTAATTGCAAAATGGGTTAATACAATGTGAATAGAGAAAAAAATTGAATGAAAATCATTTTTTCTCAGGGGACATGGATTTTTTGGTATTTTTCAAGCAAAATATGGGTAAATTCAGAAAATAACAGGAAAAATCTAATTTATTCCTTAGTTATTACATAAGTACTCATTGAGATCTTTGTAACCATGCTGTTCATATCACCTGAAATGATCTTATTACAGAGTTATTAAAGAAAACATGACAAATTTGCTTAATGGACATTTTCTGGAGCCCCACCCATATATATATATATATATATATATATATATATATATATATATATATATATATAGGTTTACTAGCTAGAGGTGTGATGCTTAGCTCACTCAGGAATATCAAACATGGAAGCAGTAGTCATCAATATATCAGCATGTGATACATTGTATAGGATTCCATTGCCACCTCTTACCTGCATGCGCAGCTGCATGCAAATTCTATGGGGGCAGTGACCGATGGCAACATCATTGACTGGCGCTAGTTTACTTTGGCAAGACGCTTACTCAGCCACCAATGGGTCTGACCTCTGGCCAATCAATGGATGAGGGTGTCCTCACTCAAATGATGACCTCCACTTTGTCCCAGGGGTCAGCTTTGATTATTACACGATTTCTGTGATTCTGAGTGTTTTTCCTGGATATTCCCATGCACATACCTGTCGATATTGCACAACATGATGCATGCAGCATGACTTTTGTAAGGAGGCATGTTATCCATGTAAGGAGGCATGTTATCCATGGATAACATGCCTCCTTACATGTCCTTACATTTCATATGAATTTTTTCATTGCCAGGGTAGGGGTCAAATCTGCAGTCTCAGATCCCATATCCAACTCCCTATGCAGTGTGCCACAGGGACTGACGAGAGAAGCTTGGTTAGAACCAGCTCTGTATAAGTCATTGATATGGCTGTGTCCCCCCATAACAACACTCACATGCACAAGGTTAGAATAGCATTATAATTATAGATGACTGCTGGACGCGTTCAAAGCAAGCCAAGCCAGGCACCGAGGTGTGTCGCCCGGTGGTCTAGTGGTTAGCGCATTGCGCTCAGCTGCTAGAGGTAGGCGGGACGAGTCCCAGTCTGGGCGTATATTTTTTTTTCGTTGTGTCTAACGATCATGTACACACACTATGGCAGGCTTCGAGTCCCGGAGAGGGGGAACAATTTTTGTTTTCAACTTGAATTTATTGATATTCTATTGATTATCTATTGATATCGTGTAATAAAATAAGTAGTCACTTGTGTGTGTAAGCAAAGGATAATTACACTTGGGCTGCACCCTCATGTAATTATCCTTCGCTAACACACACTCGTCATGAATTATCCATTGATTACTTGTTCACTATGTATTAGGTATAAATACATGAGTATGTGTGGAGAAGATATGTGTATACACATTCTATACACAAGAAATCCATCGACAAATAGACCCTCATAATAAGCCGTTCTTATATATCAGTATGTGCATGCATAAAACTAGTATATGTAATGTTGAGAATTTCTGCATATAACATATAGCAAAAATGACTACTGTCTGCAGATTAGGAGAATCCCCGTATGTATATCATTTCTCCTGACTAACAGACTTAAGTTCCTTTCCTTTTTCAAGGGCTTTATATAGGGAATTATGATCATTTGGTGAATTAAAGGTCGTATATCTGGAGGTTAATTCAAAAGGTCCTGGGATTTCTACCCCTGCACTCCTAGCATAGGCACACATCATAAGACCTAGCCAGTCTACCCTATCTAATGCAGTGGTTGCAGGCCAGTCAGGCACAGCAAATCCTGAGATCCCTTCACTATTCCTTTTCCAGCCGTAAGATCACTGCAATCTTAGTGAAATAATTGCATAGTGGTTTCACCTGAGTACAAGAGCAGTCACAGGGAACATTCCTGCTCCCAAGATTGAATGTTCCTGCTGTATACATATAGAGGGGAGGGAGGACATTTGCTGAGAGTCCTTGAGGGCTCTTCAGACTACTCAGGCATGAAGTGCACTTGAATACTGTACGAGGTCAACTGCACCCTATACTCTGTAAGTAGCTCATACAAGGGGGGGGGGGGGCACTTGTGTAATCACTCTTGTGAGAAGGAGTGTTTCCACTGCTATTCTTTCACTATGGGCCTCTTGCCCCTGTGCGTGCACAGTGTGTTCTACTTGGAATGGTGTGGGTGGGCTGAGGCTAAGATCACTGCAATCTTAGTGCTGACTGTGAAAAGGCAAGACAGTCTAATCTTAAGATCGCTTAATTGGATAAGGCAGAATAATTTCTAAGATCACTGAGGTAGCGATCCTAGGACCTTTTGAATTAACCTCCAGAGCACATGCACAAGTACATGGATGAAAATCTGATTAATAATAAGCAATAATAGTGCCTTCAATCGCCATCATTCAGCAGTACCTAGCCCATGGTCACCATATCATGATTTGAACTGCACATGAGCACTGATGAAGTCATCAGATAATGGTTATTTAACCTACCGGCACTAGCTATAAATCGCTATCTTGATTTGCTGATGTTGCATCTGGACAAAGATCCTTACGTACCTGGTACATGGCAGAAGTTCACATGGTTCCCTCAGGTGAAGAGAAGGGTAGGGGGTGAGTGGATAATCAACTACTCCCCTACCACCACCACCATCACCATAACCCATTACCCTATAACCAGGCTATCTCAGATAACGGTGTAGAGTGTGTAAGTAATGAGTTAATGGCTTATCAATAAGGCAGGGTGGTGGTCTCAAATGATGCTGTTTTTGTGGCTGGTGAGGCCAGCAGTTGGGCCAAGACGAGCTGCTCTCCACCTGGCTGCGAGCTGCTCATGACTTGTGTATGACTGCAGTTGGGCTCACCTTACACCCGTCACCAGCCCCTGCCAGGACCACAGCACGGGCTGCTGCCAGGGGGAAGCTACTGGAGGAGGCAGTACATGTATTAGGAAGCTGGAGCAAAGGGGGTGAAAGGCTGTGAGAGATGAAGGGAAATCATACGGGTATATAGCTATATAATTA